>JAASGM010000535.1:0-17512 GCA_023334215.1 Globisporangium cystogenes | reverse complement strand
TCTGCCACGCGAACGACATGGTCTGCGCGCTGCCGCGGATGTTCTCCGGCTCGCGCTGCGCCAGCTCGGCCAGCGCGCCGTCCGCGACGCTGCCGGAGACCACGGTGCCGAGCACGGCGAGCACGAGCAGGAAGATGTACTTGACGCCGGCGCTCGGCGCGTCCTTGTTGAGCGCTGCGACCTGCTCCGGCGTGAGATCAGTCTCCGGCGTGTACATGAGGCTCGCGTCGGGGTAGTACGGGTCGCTGAGCGGGATCACAGCCATGGCGAAGCACGCGGCGAAGGCGACGAGCCACCCGAAGACGATGTACGGGCGGCGGCGGTAGCCGAAGATCGGGTAGCAGTCCGAGATGCCGCCGAAGAACATGCGCCAGGTCGTCGGGATCGCGAGCAGCGCGTTTGCGGAGGCGCTCTCGGTGCCCGACATGTGCAGGTAGTTGTTGAGCAGCGGGTAGACGACGCCGAGCACGGAGCCGTAGACGACGCCCGTGGCCGCGTACTGCGCGAGCACGCCGATGTTCTGTCTGCTGTAGAGCTCCGGGGCGCCGCCCGGGCGGATCGCGCCGCCCTCGATCACATCCGGGGTCTTGGCCTCCGCGTACTTGCTGTTGTCGTCCGCGACGACGTCGAACAGCGCCTTGTTGGCGCTCGTGCTGGAGAGACGATCAGCGAGAGCGGAGCTCATGGCGAATCCGAGAATGAGCGAGTGGGGCGAGAGCGAGTGAGAGAGGTGGGTGAGTGCGAGTGCGAGCGCTCGTCCCGGCAGGTGATCGCCAAGGAATCACTGGCTGCGGCGAGCGAGAGCGATGCCTGACGGAGTCTCGACCGGTAAGCGCTCTCTCACTCTCTCTGTCAATGTGTGTGTAGGTTGCGCATGTCGGTGTCGGAGCCACGCACGATGCACTTGATGCGCTTCGGCGCAGTGAGGCGTGTCACTCTCGAAGTGAGCGAGTGAGCGACTCGCGCGAAGAGTTGGCGTCTTGACTGTCAAGTCGCAGTTGCTGACACCGGCGCGCTCGTGCTGTGCGCCAATCGGCTCGCGCGGATCACCAGGATGGCGCTGTCCCGCGTGGCTTGAGCCAGTCGCGGCGGACCGATGTGCGCGGAAGGTACCACGCCCCGGGAGCTCGGTTGCGGAGACAGAAGATTGCCGGTATGTACGGCGAACAGCGATGGCGGGTGATCCACGCTCTCCTGTCTCGCAGGCGACTTGCCCTTGTAGCCACAGCCGCGCAAGCAGCCGCGTCCCGAGCTCTCGCCCCAGCATGCATCGGAGCATCGGAGCACGAGCTTCCACTCAATGCAAAGCGCTCGGTGCATACAGCAAGCTATCGCATCGCATCGGAGAGACCCTCGCTCACTTGCAGCCAGCCACGTCGACTCGCTCGCTTACCCGCTCGTTCAGCCCGGAGAGGTGCCGCCCGGCTCCGACTTATCACGTCATGCTGCTCACGACGCCGATACCCGATACACTGGATATACTACCGCAGCGGCTTGCTGGCGCAAAGTGTGACGCGTTGACGGTGATAGGTGCGACGGCGGCGGCGACGAGGAGAAGGCGAGCTCGAGCTCCGCGAGACGTTCACATCGCGCGAAGGTGTCCGAAGTCGCCTCGTGCAGCCTGCAAGACAGCGACGAGTACAACACACCACCAGAGCCACTCAGTCGCTCGTTCGGGTGGTCCAAGGCGCGACAGTGGCCTCGATCCGGTGGTGTTCTCTTCAGTGTTCGTGGATCGCGTTGGCTGTCGACCAGGAGCTTCAGTCACATGAAGGCCGATTGAGTGCACTCCTATGAGCATCTCTGGTGCTGCTACTGCTACTGCTACCTGCTACTGCTACCTGCTGCTACCCGACTGTCATCGCTACTGCTGCTACACTACCTACCACCTAGCTACTCTCCGACTTACCACTCACGACGACGTCACTGCTTGGCCCACAACCGATCCCCTCACGACCGCGACGCACACCAGGGAGACTGTCTGCCACTCTCACTTGCTCGGCACCAGCCCATCTGCTCTGCTCTGCAGCGATCGATCGATCTCCGCGAACTTCGCACACTCTCCGCTCACTGCACGACGCAGCTGTGCTTGTCCGAGTCGTGCCTGGACAGCTTGCGAGCCCGCTTCTCGAGCTTCTGCGCCTCCTTCTCTCGCTTGCGAGCCTCCTTCAGCTGCTGCCTGGTCAGCTTCTCCGGGCGGTTCGCGCTCGACGTCGCTCTCGGCTTCCCGTGCCTCCCTTCTTCCTCTTTCGTCTGCGCTGCTTCACGAGTAGCAAGTTCGTTGGCAGCAGCAGCAGCCTCAGCTGCTTCTCGCCGCGCTCGCTCCTCCGCAGCGAACACTCCGAACTGCAGCACGACCTCTGCCACGTCGGGTCTCTCGTCAGCGCGTTCAGCGCACATCTGCTGCACGAGCTTCCACTGTTCCTCGGTGGCGACCGCTTCCGGTCGCGATGGGAACGAAGTCGCCGATGCAACTTGCTCCACACCCGAAGACGTGGAACTCCCGACGACTGCGTCCACGACACACGACCCGAGCGCAAACACGTCGGACGCGAAGGTCGCCTCGTGCTGCTGGCCGGCGCTGCTGCTGCCGAGAAGCGTCGGGGCGTTCCACTGCGTCGCCACGCTCTCGTCCTCGCCCGACTCGAGCAGATCCAACAGCTTCACGACCGCATCTCTGAGCTTCGCTTGGCCAGTCGCAGTGACGACGATGCTGCTCGGTGCGAGTTGCCCGTGGACGATGCCGTGGCTGTGGAGCGCCTGAAGGCCCAGCGCAGCTTCGTGCAGCGCTTCCCACAGCCACCGCGGCTCTCTCGCCACAGCGTCGCGCAGTGAGCTGCTGCCGGTGTCGACGTCCTCGACCACGTAGAACACGTCGCCGACGTGGCTCGCGCCGTGCAGCCGCGCGACGTGCGGACTCGCGCGGCTCGCGTCGAACCACGTCGAGACGGCCTTCGTGAACGCCGCGCGCTCCAGCGAGAGGCTCGAAGTCACAAACTTGACGACGACGGGAGCGCCGCCGAGCGTCCCGCGACGCGCTGGCTCGGGCTCCGGCGCGAACTCGACGTCGTAGAGCGGGAGGAACCACGCGGGCACCACCGGCGCCTTGGCGCGCGAGAAGCGCGTGATGGTGTTGAACGCGTTCTGCACGACGCGGCGCTCCGCTGGCGTGTACGTTGCTTCCGGCCGCTTGTACTCGTACATGACGAGCGTGAGCGCGTCCTGCTGCGCCTGCAGGTCGAGCAGGTCGCGCAGCAGCGCCATGCGGTCACGGCTGAGCTCGTCGAGCGCCAGCCACAGGTTCTCGCGCGCGTTCTCGAAGCGGTTCTGCCACGCGTGCACGTCGCCCTGCGCCTCGCCCGCCAGCAGCGCAGCGTGCGCGAGCAGCAGGCGCTCGAGCTCCTCGTGGAAGCCGCGCACCTGGGCGACCACCACGCGGCTGCTCGCGAGCCGGTAGACCACCTCGCGCCGCGCGATGCGCGTCAGGAAGGCCCAGAAGTCGCGCACGGCGACCGCCAGCGCCGCCAGCGCGGCGTCTGCAGCTGCGCTCGTGGCGGCGTCTCCTGTGTTCGCGCGAGCGCGCGTCGCGCGGAGCAACGCGGCGAGGGACTCGAGGCGGCGCCGCACCTGGTCGCACATGACCTGCGCCTCGCCCGCGTCACCGCAGAGCCGCGCGGAGTCGCTCAGCTGCCTCGCGACGCGCGCGTCGAGCGCTTTGGCGTTCGCATCGGCGTTCGCGGCGGCGGCGGCCATCGCGAGACCTCCTGCTTCTTCTCTTCTGGAGGTCGTGGTGCTTGCGGGAAACCCGGATCTGAGTTTCTTCACTATCAACCAGAGAATGTTTGTAAGTGGAGACCAAGTGCTTTGTAATGGAGACTCCGGGTGCTTGTACTGGAGATTTGAGGTGCTTGTAAAGGAGACTTTTGGTGCTTGTATTGGATACCTCGGGCGAAGTGGGTGGAGCACAACAAAGCACGTGGATCGAGCTGGTTGTGCGTACGGTATGTGTCCCATATGCTGCGTACGAGTTGACTATGGAGGACAGGCATCGAAGAGGCAGCGGTTCTGCGGGTTCCGATGCACCACGACGCCGCCGACGCAGCGCTTCGTGTCGGTGGGACACGGGTTGCCTTGCAGCAGCACTGGGCACGCGCTGAAAGCGCAGCCGAGAGCAGCGTCGCGGCGCACAAAGAAGCCGCCAGTGCATGCGAGCGCGTCCCTCGGACATCCTCCTCCTCCGACACCGCTGCCGCCACTGACAGGATTGTCGGTCGGTGCCGGAGAATCGATCGGTGGAGAAGATGCTGGCGGTGTGGCGCTCGGACACGCGGCGAACGCGCACTGGTTCACCGGATCGCGGTACACGATGTCACCGTTCGCGCACGGGGAGCCGGTGGCATCGCAGCCCACGTCCTGCACGCTCGGCTCATAGCGCGTCAGTCTCCGATCCCCCTAACTTACTGGAGAGCCGAACAGCTTGGACTTACCGCGACTTGGGCGTCGACCTCGGCGCACAGCGGGAACTCGCAGTCTCGAGTCGTCTCTCGGAACAGGAGCTCGCCGGAGCGACAGAGCCTCGCGTCGTCAAAGCATCGCTGGTGTGTGGGGAAGCGAGCTGGTTCTCAGTACAGCGTGCTTGTCGCTACGCACGGCGCACTCGATAACAAACCACACACAGCGAGCACCACCTTTGCGAGCACGACAGGCACGAGCGCGAGCACGAGCTGCAGCACCTGCAGCTTGAGCTTCCTCATGATCGGAATTCTTTGATGTTGTCACTATCAAAGATCGTGCGACAAGATCTGTGACTTGTGTCGCGAACAGTCGCGCAAAAGCACAACTGCCCAAAGAGCTCATTCCGCTTCTGGAGCTCGCCGGCGCACATCGGGACGACAGGTCGAAGGCATGTTCCCGAACGCCGTGCCGCTCGTGAACCTCCGCGTGAGCGCGCAGCGGCTCGCGGCGCTCGCGGTGCCCAAGAACTGGGAGCACGAGATCACGACGACGCAGGCGCTCGTGATCGCGCTGCTGCCGCTCGTGGCGCTCGTGCTCATCTACGTGCTGCTGCGCGTGGTCTGGAAGGCGCCCGGCTCAGCCGGGCTCCCCAAGTACAGCAAGCCGTCGTCGTACGGCGCGATCCCGATCTCGGGCGACGCCGAGTCGACGAGCCAGATCGACCGCCCCAAGAGCTCGCTCGTCGAGGAGGGCGACGTCGCGGGCGACTACGCCGCGAGCTGGTTGCACACGTTCGACTTTGTGTTCTTCGTGGGCATGGCAGTCTTCCTCGTGGCGCTCGTCGTGCTCACGTACGTCTTCGAGCCGCAGCTGCTGACGTCGGGGCACTTCTGGCTCATGCAGACGCCCAAGCTCGGCGTGATGATGTTCGTGTCGCTGCTCGGCGGCATCGTGTGCCGCTGCTTCTGCGACGTGGACGAGAAAGGCTACATCATCACGAACAAGTCGTCGCGCTTCAAGGTCAACTACACGCGCAAGCTGCAGCACTTTGCGGCGTACATGGTGCCGCTCGTAATCAAGTCGCAGGAGAGCGGCCCGCTGCCGCTCGCGTGGGGCGACTTCTTCAGCATGCTCGGCTTCCTCGTGCTCATCAAGCCGATCCGCGAGCGCTCCAAGTTCTTCATGCTCCAGTTCAACTCGCTCGACCGGCCGGAGGACCGCCCGCACACGCTCACGTGGATCATCGCGGGCAACATCGCGCCGGGCATGCTCATCATCCTGTTCTTCAAGTGGCTCTTCGCCGAGCAGGGGGCGCTGACGTTCATCATCGTGTTCATCACGGGCATCGGCGACGGCTTCGCGGAGCCCGTGGGCATCGCGTGGGGCAAGCACAAGTACAAGACGCGCTCGTGCTTCTCCACGAACAAGTACACGCGCAGCTGGGAGGGCAGCGCGTGTGTGTTCCTCTCGGGCATGATCTTCCCGGCGCTCCAGTACGCGGACTTTGCCAACTTCCACCAGGTGCTGCTCGCGATGCTCATCCTGCCGCCCACGATGGCGTACGCGGAGGCCACGGCGCCGCACACGATGGACACGCCCGTGCTCATGATCGGCTGCGGCGTCATCCTCTACCTCATCACGCACTACGCCTGAGTCGGAGCCTCCTGCCTGCCTGCCTGAGCCTCCTGCAGTAGCTGCTCTCCCAGCACTCGTGGCGAGCGATTAACACGTGCTGCTTCCATACACGCCGCCTTCTCTTGCCGCCAGTGAAAGGACGTTGCGTCACGACAGCGACGTGCATCGTCGACATCGAGATCGGCGCGAGGTTGTCATCAACTTGAAGCTGTACCGTGTCTCCTCACTTACGTCACTATGTCGCGGTCGTAATACTCGGTTACTTCACTATCACATCTGCGCCATGCTGCTCAACCTGAGCGGCAGCGG
The DNA here is from genome assembly GCA_023334215.1 of Globisporangium cystogenes. Classification (NCBI taxonomy): domain Eukaryota; phylum Oomycota; class Peronosporomycetes; order Pythiales; family Pythiaceae; genus Globisporangium; species Globisporangium cystogenes. The sequence continues at coordinate 11,113 of JAASGM010000535.1, read as the reverse complement.
CAGCGGCAGCGGCAGCAGCCTGCAGGAGCGCAAGGGGCGGCGCGAGGCGGCTGCCGCGGACAGCGACGACGAGATCGCGGCGCTCGAGCGGCGGCGACCTCCTTCCGAGACGGCGGCGGCGTCATCGCCGTCGTCCGCTTCGGCGCAGCGCCGCGAGAACCAGAGCCGCCGCCAGCTCTTCCTGCACGCGCTCGCGTTCCTCGCGCAGCTGCTGCTGGAGCTCGGGCGGCGCGCGCTGCGCTGCGTGGAGCGCACGGCGCCGCGCTACGTGGCGCTCGGGGACCGGCTGCTGACACGCGCGGTGCGCGGCCGCAGTCGCGCGCGGCGACTGGCGCTGGCGCTGCTGCTGCTGCTGGCGCTCGCGGCGCCGCTGCAGCTCTTCCGCCTGCAGTTCGCCTCCAGCGGCGGCGGCGGTTCGAACGTCGCGTGCGTGTTGCAGCTGTGCAAAGGCGCTGAGTGGGGCTACTGACGAGCGCCGCGCGTGTCAGCAGCGGCCGCGAGCTCAGCGAGGCGCGCATCCGTCCGCACATCATCGTGGACCGGCGCGAGACGGCGTCGCCCGCGCCGCTCGAGACCAAGCGGCGCGCGTTCCTGCGCGCGGGCGGCGGCGACGGGCTCCAGACCGACGACACGTCGCGCGGCTGCGAGAACACGATGCAGGGCGTCGCGTTCGTCACGGACTCGCTCGGTGCGGTCGCCTAGCTGGCCTGGGTTGCGTGCGTGGGCGGAGGCGGTGACGAATGAACGAACGGCGCGGTGCCTGCAGGCTACGTGTGCAGCCGCACGCAGCAGGACAAGCGCAAGCGCGGCTGCTGCAACGAGTCGGACACGACACTGCCGCGCATCCTTCAGTTCACGTGCGACAAGTGCGACGCGAACCCGCCGCACTGCTGCGCGGTCTTCGAGCTCTGCGTCTCGTGCTGCATGCACCCGCTCAACGTGCGTGTGGCGCTGTTGAGCTGTTGAGCTGCTGGGTCTGGAGCCACTCGTCTGACCGACCGACCGATCGATCCGGCGACGACGACGACGACGTTATCGCCGCAGGAGAACCTCCGCCGCGAGTTCCTCACGCACGCCGACCCGGCGCACCCGGTGTACGGCGACGCGAGCGCGCTGACCGTGTTTCGCTACTGCAAGTTCCGCTGCCGCACGTCGTCCGCCAGCGTGCAGCACCAGAACTCGTACCGGAGGTGCGTCCGCGCGTCCTGATTCGCGGCACTCGCGTCGCTCACTCGCGTCGCTCACTTGCAGCCACCGCGCGTTCTGCTACGGCATCCACCGGCCGCTCCGAGTGCTCCCGACAGTCAACAGCGACGGCCTCCTGGCCGACTGGTAAGCGCCGCGTCGCGTTCGTGCGCGCCGTCCGGTTGGCTCGTGAGCTGACAGCGTCGCGTCGTGGTCCTGTCTTCCTGTGGTCGTGTGGTGTGCACTTGGCAGGGCCGAGCCGGCATTAGAAGCAGAAGCAGAAGAAGGCGGAGCGCCGGATCGGCCGCTGGAGCTCGACCCGTTCTACGTGTCCGAGTGACGTGAGCTGCGTGTCCGTCGAGCGTCCCGCGTGTCTGTTCCGCTCTCTCTCTCTCTCTCCTTGCGTTCCCGTCACGTGGCTGCTGCCACCACATTGCAGGCAGCAGTCGAGCAGAGCAGAGCAGACAGTCAGTCAAATGGCGTCATGTCCATCAAAACAGGTCAAATAGTCAGTCAAGCGATGTGCGAAAAACGCGCCAGTTCCCCCCCCATTCCGCCTCCTACATACATTTCCCCATACAAACAGCGGGAATCCCGCGACTTGCTACCCGCCCACCATCCGCGGAGCAAGAGGCAGTCGGACCAAGCTCCGGACGCAGCGACACGAGCGCTCGGGCGGCGGTGGACGGCGGCAGCGGCGGGCTCAACGGTCCCCCCTATCAGCAGCAGCAGCAGCAGGCCACACTTCGCCTCTCAGCCTCATGGCGCCGTCCTTCATCTCGCAGCTCATCACGTCGAAAGGCGGCGAGCATGCGCCGCCAGGAGCTACGATCGCGACGACCTCCACCACAGCAGCAGCAGCAGCAGCGCCGACCATCGGGACGCCCGCGCGCACGCTGCCCCCGGGCTTCGCCGGCACCACGGGCTTCGGCGCGGGCTTCGGCGGCATCGGCGCCAGCCCCGCGGGCATCGGCGCCACGCAGCGGCTGCCCATGCGCTCGAACCTCGGGCTGCCCATGACGCTGCAGATGCCGCGCGCGTTCCCGAGCGCGCCGATGGCGTCGGCGGCAGGCGCCTCGCCGGCGGCCTCGAGCATCCCGACGATCCCGAACATGAAGCGGCAGGCGACCGCCGAGAGCGACAGCGGCGCCTCGACGAGCGCGTCCTCGTCAAGCGCGTCGTCGAGCTCGGCCGGGTCGCCCGCCGCGCCAACGCCGGCGCCGCGCTGGAACAACGCCGAGAAGATGAACGACTTCTTCCTGCACATCAAGGAGCCCGAGAACTTCGCGCAGGCGGAGAACAAGCTCATCAACATCCGCGAGCTCGTGGCCAAGAACGCGAGTCCGCTCGAGCGCTTCGCGGCCGAGCACCCGGCGCAGGACTTCAGCATCAAGAGCGACGCGTCGACCACCAGCAGCACACACACCGAGACGCGCACGACGCCCGCGCGCTCGAACCAGGACGACAACGACGTCCGCCGACCAGCGCCGCCGACGCACGCGGGTGACTCGCGAGGGAACATGCTCGCCGAGATGCTCGCGAAGCGCGGCGGCGAGAAGAAGGCGCCAGAGCAGGCGCCGAAGAAGCAGGTGCCGGCCGGAGACTCGCGAGGGAACATGCTGGCCGAGATGCTCGCGAAGCGCGGCGGCGGCGATAACAACCAGCCTGCGAAGCCCGCGCCGACGAGGGCGAGCGCTGGAGGTGATGCGCGCAGCAACATGCTTGGCGAGATGCTCGCGAAGCGCGGACCGCCGACGCCAGCGAACGCGAGCAGCAGCAGCAGCAGCGGAAGCGGCGACTCGCGAGGGAACATGCTGGCGGAGATGCTGGCGAAGCGCGGCGGCGGCGGGAGCGCGAAGAAGGAGGCAAACAAGCCGAAGAGCAACCCGATCGCCGACATGCTCACCAAGCGCGCGGCGCCAGCGTCCGAGCCCAAGAGCAACCCGATCGCCGACATGCTGGCGAAGCGCGCGGCGCCGTCTTCGCGGTCGAAAAGGGACGCGTCGCCGGACAGCATGTCGTCGTCGTCGTCCTCGAACCCCCTGGCGGCGATGCTCAAGCGGAGGTTCGCCACGAAGCCCGAGGAGTCAGCTAGCAACCCGCAGGAGCCGCAGAAGGAGGAGGCGAGCAGTGCGCCTGCGACGAACGCGGTGCTGCTGAAGGACGACCCGGAGTATGGCAAGTACTTCAAGATGCTCAAGATCGGGCACCCGGCGCCAGTCGTGAAGCACCGGATGCAGCGCGACGGCGCCGACCCGGCGGTCCTCGACATGGACCCGAACAAGCCGCGCTCGGCGCAGTCGGGCGGTGACAGCGAGGCGGAGCGGGTGTTCCAGCAGCAGATGGCCGAGTACAACGAGAAGATCAACAAGTACACGCAGATGCTCAAGGTCGGGCTGCCTCGCCCGGTCGTCGAGCACAAGATGCAGATGGAAGGCGTGAACCCCGCGTGGCTCGATGGTCCGCCGACGAAGCAGACGACGCAGCAGCCGGCGGCGCCGACAGAAGAAGAGATCGCGGCGCACCGCGCCAAGTACGACAAGTACTTTGCGATGCTGCGCGTGGGGCTGCCGCGCGGCGCCGTGGAGCACAAGATGATGATGGCCGGGATCGACCCGAAGGAGCTGGACGGTCCGCACCCCGTGGCTCCTGCGGCGTTGTCGGCGTCCGCGACGGCCACCCCGCTGCCGTCCAAGCGCTCGAACTCGATCCGCAAGAAGATCCACTGGGAGGTGAAGCGAACTCCGACGCACCAGAGGAACGGGAGTCGCGACAGCCTGTGGAACTTCCAGATGGAGGCCGAGTCGATGGACGAGATCCAGATCTCGCTCGAGAGCAAGGAGATGCTAGAGAAGCTGTTCGTCAAGACGATCTCGGACACGAAGAAGAAGCCCGCGAAGAAGGCGTCGGAGAGCCCAAGCGACGACGCCAAGAAGAAGCAGCAGCTCATCGTGCTGATCGACATGAAGAAGTCGCAGAACATCGCGATCACGCTCGCGCGCGTCAAGATGGGCTTCCCGGAGCTCAAACGCGAGATCCTCGCGATGAACCCGACGGTGCTCTCGACCGCGCAGCTGCAGTCGCTCATGGACATGTGGCCGGACCGGACGGAGCAGGAGGCGATCGACAACTTCCACGGCGACGTCAACCTCCTCGGAACGGTGCGTTTGGTTGCGTGTATGGTCGGAGTGTGTATAGTCTGAACCGGACTAACTTACGATTGTTGCTGCTGCTACCCAACAGACTGAGAAGTTCTTGGTCGAGACGCGCAACATCCCGCGGTTCAAGGAGAAGCTCGAGAGCCTCGTGTTCAAGCAGGAGTTCCCGAGTCGGCTGCACGAACTCCGGTACGTTGCTTGCAGTCGAGTCGTTGGCAGTTGTTGCTCTCCCAGCATCGCTGACGCCGCTCTCGTCCGTCCGTCGCAGCGAGTCGATCAACCTCGTGATCCGCGGCGCGCACCAAGTGTGCGAGAGCCACGCGCTGCGGCAGCTCTTTATTTATATCCTGCAGATCGGCAACCTGCTCAACTTCGGCGACCAGCGCGCTGGGTCCGTGGGTGGCTTCTCGCTTAGCTCGCTCGTCAAGCTGTCGCAGACCAAGGCGTTCGTCGGCGGCATCACGTTCCTGCAGTACGTCGTGCAGTCGATCGAGGTGCGTTCGCTCAACGGGCTTGAAAGATACCGCTCGATGGGTCTTCAGGACGGCGGCCTGACGCGCTCTCTCCCACTCAATCGCTCTTCTTGCTCCAGCGCGATGTCCCGCACCTCGCGCGGTTCTACGACCAGATCAACCTCATCTCCAAGTGCAGCAAGGTGTCGATGAACGTCGTGCTCGCGGAGAAAAAGTCGCTCGACGACGGGCTCAAGGCGCTGCAGCACGAGGCGCAGGTGAGCATCCCGACCGGCGGCGACGCGGACGCCGAGCTCGCGACGTCGATCCTGCGGCACTTTGCGACCGAGGTGGAGCACGACCTCGAGGCGCTCGACGGCTTGCTGCAGCAGATGGAAACGAGCGTACGTTGGGTGGTTTGTTTTTGGTAATTTGGGCGTTTGGTTGCTTGTGAACTGACCAGCGGATGGCTCCTTTCTTCGGTGTCTCACCGCGACAACAGAAAGCGCACTTCTTCGAGTACTTTGAGGAGGAAGAGACCGGCGAAGAGCTCGACGTTCTCTTCAGCCACATCGCGAACTTCATCGTCGAGTTCCGGCGCGAGCACAAAAAGTTCCTCGAGGTGAAGCGGCAGGAGAAGCTCAAGGAGCTCAAGCAGCAGGCGCAGGCGATGCGGCACAGCATGTCGGCCTCCCCGGCGCGGCCGCCGACGCACAGCGCGCGGCAGGCGCGGCACTCGCACCACGGTCGCGTCGAGACGCAGCCGCCCGCGCAGAGCACCGCGAGCGACGAGTCGCGGCCACCGCCGCACAGCGCGCGGCAGGCGCGGCACTCGCTCAACGGATCAACCGGCCACCACGGACTCATGGAGCGCGGCCACCACGGGCTCGTGGAGTACCACGCGCCCGCGCAGAGCAGCGCGAGCGGCGACCCGCCGGCCAAGAAGAGCCCGCACCGATCGTCAGCGTCGTTCGCGGACCCGCGGTCGCCGTCCGCGTCGCTGGCCGCAGCCAAGAAGACAGTTTTGAACGCCACGTCGTGCGCGTAGCGTAGTCGTCGTCCCCGTCACAATAAACCTCCCATGCGTGTCACTTCGCGAAAGTCTCACATAACGTCACTTGAGTGGTGCATCAGCCATTTCGATGATCCGGGTGATCCGCTGCGTCACGGGTGACGTCGCGCCGGACGCGGTCGCGCAGGTGCTGCCGCACGAGCACGTGCTGCACCGCGTGGGCGACGGCGCTGGAGACGTGCGCGTCGACGACCTGCGCGAGTTCCGCGTGGCGCCGGGAGCGCTCGGCGGCCAGAACCTCGTGCTCGAGAAGGACGGCGAGGCGTTCCGGGAGCTCGAGGCGCTCGGCGCGCACGCGGGGGCGGCCACGCAGCCGCTCGTCGTGGACGTGACGGTGCCGCTCGAAGGACGCGACGAGTTCGCGGCCAAGCGCGTGCGGCTCGCGCAACAGCTCGGCGTGCACATCGTGAGCGTGGCGACGTGCGATCTGCAGACGACGTTCCCGCTCGGACTGCGCGCGAGCGAGAAGAGCGAGCGGCTCGCGAAGGCGCTGGAGATCGAGCTGCTGTTCGGCTTTGGCGCTGCGGCCTCGGGAGCCGCAATGGGTGGTGCTCCCGGCGCGATCTACCAGCAGATCCACGCTGCCAGCAGCGATCTGAGCGCGGACGACGGCATCGTGGCGCACGCGCTCGCTCTGGTACTGTGCGCATTGACTGCTTGTATGTGCACGTGCGTGGGGTGAGGGTGGTGCTTGTGTCTGACTGACGTCTTGAGTGCCTGTGCCGCTGACAGGCTCAGCAACGCACCAGCGCGCCGCTGTACCTCTCGTTCTCGTTCTCCACCGATGACCGCGATGACGAGAGCGACGGCCAGCAGCGCGAGATCCACCACCAGCAACTGATCCACAACTGGCTGCGAGCGCTGCTCACCCACGGCGCAGACAGCTCCAAGATCGTCGTGTGCCATGCAGACCAGTGGTGCGAAGAGGATGTGGTCGCCGGCGAGCGCTTCAGCTTCCTCCAGAGCCTGATGAACCTCGGAGTGCGCTTGCTGTTCACGATGATCGGGCTGCTGGCTGTGAGCGACGCCGTGGTGATCAACCCGTGCCTCGCGGGCGTCCCCGATCGCGACGCAGTGCTGAGCTCCGCGACCCGCGAGCCACCGAGGGACAGCAGCATCGCGCGCTGCATCGCTTGGCTGATCCGCGAGCAGGACACGCGCATTCACCAGCTGCTGCTGTCGACGAACATCCAGCAGCGCGTGCAGTACCGACGGTACGGCGGCGGCGGCTACGTGTACCTGTTCACGCACTTCCAGCAGCGCTTGCAGCACCTCGGGGTCTCGGACGAGCAGTTCCAACAACTCGTGCGCGCGAACCCGCTCGAGCTGCTCGCCTGGTACACTCCACCTGCGGCCGCGGCGGCGCCGAAGGAGTTCCTGCGCTGTAGCATCTGCAGCCGCGACTTCGAGCCCGTGGTGGGCGAGTACTTCACCAAGTTCGAGTTCACCTACTGCGGCACCAAGTGCCTGCGCAAGCACTCGCGCCAGGGGTTCGCCAAGCTCCCGCTTTCGGGCTGAGGTGGATCGCGCTGCCGAACCTAGAGGCGTGTGTCGTCGCAATGATATCTCACTGCAAACGAGGTCTCTTATGTCGGCGTTGCCGTGCATCTTGTTGCTCGCAGCGAAGGAGCGCTGCCTGCCCGCGCGCTCTCGGACAACGACGGCGCACCATATCTTCGCTCTTGAGTTTGTCGCGTCCTCCCGGTGTGTTTGTCCAAGCAGGAGATGTTGAGTTCGTGTACTCGTACCCGAGTCTTGATCTCGCGGTGCTCACTCACGGTGTCAAGGTCACCGGAAACAGCGTCTTGACACTGGTACCAAAATCAACTGCGAGCTACTTCTGTTCTACCAGCAATCGCCACAGGTGCGGAGAAGACTGCGCTTGCAAAAGGACCAAGCAGCGTCATTGCGCGCTGCACATCAAGAGGTGTGGACGTCATTCTGTGCCTGTTGATCTGTCTGCGACATGTGCGATTTGCGTGTCAAACCAGGCAGGATCAGAGTTTCACGTTTGATACAACAACCACTCGAAGTATTTTGCATACAAACATCAAGCAATAAAGTACTCAGCACTTGATACCCTTGCTAAACTGTTCTCCTCAGACATCCTCAGACAGCTGAGAATTTTCGCTAGAGTTGACAAGCACGCACACTGCTTCATTCCTTCACCTTCGACCACAACCACAAGTGCCTCGCTCGCCTGCCTGCCTGCCTTTCGGATGCTCTCGCGCCGCCCACACGCGCTGCTTCGCGGCGCCGCCTCCGCACACAGCAGCCGCCAGTTTCCGCTGCTTGCGACGCGCCGCTTCCACGTCGGACTCCGCGCAGCCGCCGGCGACGCGCAGGCGGTGCGCACCCAGCAGGAGGACCTCCGCACGCAGCACGTGCTGCCGCTCGGCCTGCGCACGCCCGCCTTCCAGGTCTTCGGTAGCAATACGGACATCGGCAAGACGCTCGTGTCCGCAGGCATTGTGCGCGGCGCAGTGCAGACTGCGGCAGGGCGGGTCGGGTACATCAAGCCGCTGCAGACTGGCACCGACGAGGACGGCGAGCCTGGCGGGTTCCAGGGCGACGCGGCGTTCGTCCGGCAGCACGCGCTCAAGGTCGCGGGCAGCAGCCCTGCTTCTTTGGACTGCTCGACGCTCTTCTCGTGGAAGACGCCCGTGTCGCCGCACCTCGCTGCGACGCTCGAGGGCCACACGATCACGGACGAGGCGCTCGTCGAGCTGCTCACGACGAAGCTGCGCCAGGTGAACGAGGACGTGGACCCGTACTCGCTCGTGCTCGTGGAGACCGCTGGCGGCGTGTGCAGCCCGTCGGCGTCCATGCGTTTCCAGGCGGACGTGTACCGAGGGCTGCGCCTGCCTGTGGTGCTGGTCGGCGACGGCAAGCTCGGCGGCATCTCGTCGACCATGTCTGCGCTCGAGAGCCTGTTGCTGCGCGGCTACGACGTCGCGGCGCTGTGCCTCATCGAGCAGGAGCAGCTGGACAACGCGCAGGCGCTGGAGCCGCGCATGAGCGAGCTGGGGATCCCGATCTTCACGATGCAGCCGGTGCCGCCGCAGCCCGAGCCGCTGGACCAGTGGTTCGCGGAGCAGGACAGCGTCTTCAAGCAGGTCAACGCTGCGCTGCAGAGCTTCCACGCGAGCCGCTTGGATCGCTTCGAGCATGTGCACGAGCGCTCGGAGCAGGTGTTCTGGTGGCCGTTCACGCAGCACAAGGCGTACGGGTCGCTCTCGATCATCGACTCGGCGCACGGCGACGACTTCAGCGTGTTCAACCGGGACACGCAGACGCTCGCGCCGATGTTCGACGCGTGCGCGAGCTGGTGGACGCAGGGCATCGGGCACGGCAACGCCAAGATGGCGACGGCGCTCGCGTACGCGGCCGCGCGCTACGGCCACGTGATGTTCCCGGAGAACGCGCACGAGCCGGCGCTGCAGCTGAGCGAGAAGCTGCTCGAGACCGTGGGCAAGCGGTGGGCGTCGCGCGTGTACTTCTCCGACGACGGCTCGACCGCGGTCGAGGTCGGGCTCAAGATGGCGTTCCGCAAGTTCGTGACCGACCACGGGCTCGCGTACAGCGCGGTGAGCGCCGCGGCCAGCTCGCCGGACGACCAGCAGCAGCAGAAGCTCGTGGTGCTCGCGCAGGCCAACTGCTACCACGGCGACACGCTCGGCGTGATGAACATCGCCGAGCCGAGCGTGTACAACGAGAAGCAGCACCCGTGGTACCGTCCGGAGGGCGTGTTCCTCAAGACGCCGTCGCTGGCGATCCGAGACGGCGAGGTCGTCGTCTCCTTGGACGCCGAGCACGGGGGCGACGGCGAGTCCACGGGGGAGCACTTCGCGTCGATGGACGCGGCGTTCGACCTCTCGCAGCGCAGCGAGAGCGTCAAGGAGCTGTACCGCAAGTACGTCGCGCGCGTGATCGACGCCACGGAGCAGCGACCGACCGACGGCCAGCGCGTGCGCGTCGGCGCGCTGCTGATCGAGCCCGTGCTCATCGGCGCCGGCGGCATGGTGCTCGTGGACCCGCTGTTCCAGCGGACGGTCGTGGACGAGTGTCGCGCGCGCCGGATCCCCGTGATCTTCGACGAGGTCTTCTCCGGCTGGTGGCGGCTCGGCGCGCAGTCCGGCCGCGACCTGCTCGGCGTGGACCCGGACGTCGCGTGCTACGCCAAGCTGCTCACCGGCGGCGTCGTGCCGCTCGCCGTGACGCTCGCGAGCGAGGACGTGTTCGCCACGTTCTACGCAGACGGCAAGGGCGACGCGCTGCTGCACGGCCACTCGTTCACGGCGCACCCGATCGGCTGCGCGGCGGCGCTCACGTCCCTCGACATGTACGCGGTGTTCACCCAGGACGCCGAGTCATCACCGACCGCGCGCACGCGCACGTACTGGGACGTGGCGAGCGTGACGGAGCTCTCGGCGCTGCCGCAGGTGGCGCGCGCGTTCGCGATCGGCACGGTGCTCGCGGTCGAGCTCGAGAGCGCGGACGCCGGGTACGCGTCGAGCGCGGCGCAGCAGCTCATCCGCGCGCTGCGCCAGAACGGCGTGTACGCGCGCGCGCTCGGCAACGTCGTGTACATGATGTGCGCGCCGCTCACGTCGCAGGCGGACTGCGCGCGCCACCTCACGCGGCTGCAGCTGCACCTGGCGCAGCACCACCAGTGATCGCCCGACCGTAACGCATACTAGCACACTCTCTCACACACTGTATACAGTGTGCAGCTGTCGGTGTACTCGTAGGTTGCAGCGTACTAGTATCGAAGCTCACATGATGCTGCACGCGTCGCCAGCTCGCGAGGCAGCCTCCCTACTCCCTCGGCGCCGCGCGGCGTCCAGCTGTTTCTTCGCGATGAGCACGTGCAGCTCCTCGAGCGCGCTCTCCAGGCGGCGCACGAACGCCGCGCGGTCCGGCAGCCGCGTGACGTCGTGGTTGTGCACGAGCGCGTTGCGCACGCTGGCGACGAAGCGCAGCGAGCGCACAGTCGGCGGCGGCAGCTCCGCGGCGGCGCCGGAGATGAGCTCATGCAGCCCGCGGCCCTCGGCGCCAAAGTGCGTGGCCAGCAGGTGCTCCAGCTCCTTCGAGGCCTCGATCACGAGCTGGAAGTCGTTCTCCGCGCACACGAAGCGCGTGGCGCCGGAGCCCGTGCCGCCGCTCACGACGTTGCCCATGTGCTGGTTCGGCGAAGAAGGTTGTCAAGGTTGCGATCTGCGATGTGAGGTGACTTGACGTGAGTA
>JAASGM010000534.1:0-17514 GCA_023334215.1 Globisporangium cystogenes | reverse complement strand
TCTCAGCTCTCAGCTCTCAGCTCTCAGCTCTCAGCTCTCAGCTCTCAGCTCTCAGCTCTCAGCTCTCAGCTCTCAGCTCTCGTCTAACACCGACGCCTATGTCGGTTTCCGTGTGTCGGTGTTTCGGTGTGTTGGTATCGGTGCGGGGCCTGATAGTCAAGCAATCAGAATGTTCGAGTTCGAGATCTCTGAAGACACTGAGTCGGTGCCCTTGTTTGAACTAGAACGCTAGGGCGGCTGGTGCTCTGGGTCTGCATACGTCCTCTCTGTGCGGTCAATCTCGTGTCTGCTTGACCTTGGTAGATTGGTAATTCACCTAGCTCACGCTGAGGCTCACGCTGAGCCTCACTGAAGCTTGCTGGCTACCGCTTCTGGTGATTGATGAACCGTATCGCGTGCAATGACAACATGCTGTAGAGCACGGCGGGTGCGAGCATGATGGCGACGTTGATGCCGGTTTCGTCGTTCTTCATCACTCCATCGAGTGCACCTGCTCCATGAACTACGTCTTTTCCTCAGGAGCTTGGACGGAGTATCAGTGATAACTATACTCTACTAAGTACGAATGGTGGTGGATCTAGAAAAAATGGGGGTGGATTTAACAATCCCCTCTATAAAAGGCGCTTTCTGTGTGAAAGAGATATAACCGTGAGATGAGGCCGACATTACCCATTTTTAGAGGTAGAAGTGGCTCTGGACATTCTTTTTTGTTTTTACGAGTTTGACAGGAATTTGTATGCTGGTTTTACCAAGATTGCCACTCGAGCCAATCCCTGTTTGAGCGTGGTTTTACTAGTTGACTGGGCTATCGTATGAAGTTTTTACCACCCGGGTCAGAGAGGCCCGGACCTCTCCAGCGCTGCTAAACCTTCTTTAAACGAGTATATGTTTAGGACAGTGAGTTGAGATTAGATACTAATTCCTCGCTGGACTAACTGTACTTCACCGTCCATAGAGAGGGAGAGGACCCTCTCCATCTATGATAAACCTTTTAAAAGGTTAAGCGGTTCCCCTTTCTTTTCGCACTATCGAATAAAATCAAGCAAACCGATTCGCCGCCTCGCGCCGCCTCGACCGCAGCAACATGGCGCAGCCGGAGCTCGAGGTCGCGCGCCGCCTCGAGTTCCACGGTGTCGCGTACGTTGCGACCGTTAGCGTCGCGCAGCAGCAGTTGCACGTGCAGGTGGAGGCAGCGGCGGACGACGCGCTCTCATCACTCGGCGCGTCCTCCTCCGCGAGCACGTCCCCACCGCCGCCGTGGTCGTGCTGGGCCGGGAGCTTTCCGAGCGCATGTGCGCTGCCGCTGACTCATTCGCCAATCACGCGTTGCTGTTTGCACTGACCGGCAACCGGCTCTCTGGTGCCGCTCGCAGACGTTGAGGAACTGACGCGCAAGACCGGCAACTTCAAGCGCTTCTCGGTGTTCGTCGACATGCTCCTCTCGGCGGTGGAGCGCCGCAGCGACGCCGTCTTCGTCGACCTGCTCACGACCGGCGACCTGGTGCGTGTGGACTGAAGGTAGAGCGCGACTAGCGAGAGACTTACACGACGCGATGGGAGATGACAGGAGCTCTACCGCAAGCGCAAGATGGGGAAGATCGGGCTCCAGACAGCGAAGAGCGGCGTCGACATCGACAGGTGCGAGTGCTGAGCGTGCAGCAGCTGCTGAGAGGTCGGTGGTGCTGATAGTTGGGCTGCAGCTTTCCGAGCGTTGCGTCTGCGAGTGCGGCGAACAAGCGATACCTGATCCTCACGTACGCGGTGGAGTTCGACCGCGTGCACTACCCGCTGCCGCTGACCCTCGTGCAGATGCCGACGGTGGAGCACCTGCAGCGCACGATCCGAAGATTGCGACAGGTGGTGACGCGGTTTGCGTGTTGTGCAGCACGACCTGGCGAGTCTGACTCACTTGGATCTGGATGCGGCGCTCGGCAGGAACTCGCGGCGTCGAAAGGCGACTCGAGGGTGCACGACGACTTGGAGGCGCTTCGAGAGGAGAACCGATGTCTGAAGAACACGCTCAAGCAGCAACTCGGCGAGGCGCCAAGTGAGAACACAGACTTGAGCAACCTGCATGGCGGTACAGCCGAGTCCCCCATCGATCTGCAGCGCGAGCTCAAGGCAAGTGCTTCCTGCTTGCCTACCAGGACAAACGACCGCAACATTCTCCGCTTATCGAGTCTTCGTACGCTTTGAGCGCAGGCCACGCTGAAGGAGAACAAGGAGCTGATCGACATCTACCAACAGTACAGGCAGGAGGCGTCCGCAGAGGTCGCGGAGCTGAAGGCAGAGATCAGGTGCTGTGACGCGCTCTGCTCACGAACTCTGAAGTTCAGATGAGACTAACATGGCGAATGAGAGCCTTGTAGACACCTCCGTCAAGCGAACGACAAGCAGATAAACAGCGCTAGCAGCGCGAACGCCAACGATCACTCGGTCCGGAACCTGCATCGCCAGCTCGAACAAGAGCGAAGCGAAGCGAGGCGCAACCTGGTGCGTATACACAGCGATGGAGGCACAGCTGAGAGCATTGAACTCATTGTCTTCTTCACGCTGTGAACGCATCCAGAACGACAGCAGCAACGTCGTCGAGGAGACGCTCTCGCAACTCGAGCGGATGAAGGCGCAGTGCGAGGAGACTCAACTGAAGAACCGCGAGCTGATGCGGCAGCTGGCGATCGCGCGAGCGAAGGCGGGAATGAACCACGCAGCAGCCCCCACTTCGAGAGCGATGCAAAGTCGCGTCGCTAGCCGAGCGGCAGCAGGTCGCCTAGGACTGCATCACGCTCCGTCAGCAGCAACTGGGCCCGCGAACGCAGTAGGAGTGGGAGGATCGGCTCGAGCTGGTCTTACGAATCGCCAGCGCAGTGCTCTACCGATCCACTTCAAACACTCGCCGCACCACTACGGCGAGTCGGACGACGACGAGGACGGCCACATGACTGACGGAGACCGCGACTCGACCCGCCGGCCACGGCAGCCTGTGTTCCGGCGATTCGACCCGACCGCATACCAGCAAGAGAAGCAACGCAAGCTCCGAATGAACCGCTCGCAGTCGCCTCGCAGCACTGGTCGCGCAGCGCATCACAGCTCGAAGAACGGCGGGTACACGTCCGACAGCTCTGCTGGGGGATACTCGTCTGCGGCGTCGAACAACTCGAACCGATTCAATCGGCGAGGGCGACCAAGGGATCGCCACTCTGCTGAGCACCAGCGTGCGGTAGCAGACCGCCTATCGTCCCCGAAGCGAGTGCCTGACCCTGATGCGCAGCAGCCACCGTCGCCGCGGACTCGAGCGCCGCTTCCCCGTCCTGGAGCTGCGCGAGCGCCAAATCTTCGAGCGCGTTCACCGTCGCCAGCCTCTGCGCGTCTGAGACACGGTGCCGCACCGTACTCCTCGATGCCGCCGACACATCCGCGGAATGGGCAGCGCCAGCGACGGACAGCGTCTCCGCCACCGCCGCCACCAGCTCCGACGCAGCGCTCGTCCGTCGCTGCGAGAAAGCGAGCGCCAACGCAGCAACAGCGCAGTGGTGCTCCAGGCAAAGCCGCACGCTCGTCGGCTGCTTCGGCCGCGCTGCTCGCAGACACAACTGCCGACTCGTTCAGCGACATCGACGACCGCCTGAACGCGCTGCAGCAGTTCCTGAAAGAAGCCAAGCGAGGTGGCGGCGTCAGCGGTGGCGGTGCGACGCTCAGCACCAGCGCAGCCGCGCAACAAGCGCCAGAGTAGCAACGAGTGGTGCGACGAGAGGAGCAACAGGCGCGGAGGACTTGCTATAGTTGTTAGAACGCGAAGAGTGGTGTGTCGAGCGCTACGAGAGCTGCCAGCTGCTGCTACTGCTACCGGTGCTGGAAGCGGCGCTGGTGTCGTGCTCGGCGCTGTCGACGAACTGGGTCGCCGACGCAGCGTACGCGTGCTGCTGGAGCTGGTGTGGGGCCGAGGAGAAGTCCATGTCGCCGTAGAGACTGTTGTTCGCGTGCTGCTGGTGTGCTCCGAGCGCGAGCATGCTGACGAGGTGGTGTTGGTGACTCGGTGCGTCTGCGGTCGTGCTCGAGGACATAGCATCCATCGGGTTCACGAGCTGCTGGAGCGGATCGAGACGTCGGCGCTTGGCTGGCAGCGACAGCATCGAAGACGAGGAAGAGGAGTCGTGCGAGTCGCTCCTCGCCCACGGAGCGTACATCGGCTGCTGGATGATCTCGTCGTCCGTGCCCATTGGACTCTGATAGTAGCCGTCCATGGCTGCGTACTGCGAGGGTTCGTCCTGGAGGAGCTGGTCCAGCCTGCACATCCCGGAGCTGCTGTTGCGGCGCTTGCCGATCGTCGCCAGAACGTACGACGACGGCACCGCTGTCCGTTGGTACAGACCGATGGACGACGATGAGGACGAGGAGGAGGAACCCGGGTGCGCTGCGAGCAGGTCCGGGAAGCTGATCGGAACTCCCTTCCAGGTATCGAGTAGGTGCTCTCCAGAGTTCTGTCCGAGCCGCTCTCTGGAAGACTTGCTCGGGTGTGCGGCTTCGTCAGCGGACGCCGCTGCCGCCGCCGCTTTCTGCGCGTTCTTCGCCTGCTTCTGGAGGTACTTCTGCGCGTGGGTGCGGATCTGCACGAGCGTGCGCGTGACCACGAGGCTCGAGATCTTCTTCCACGACTTGCCGAACAGCTTGAGGCCCTCGAGGAAGAGCTCGTGCTCCTTCTTGGTCCACCGCCCGATGTGCGTCGACTTGGCACCGCGAGCGCTCGCGTGGTCGCCGGACTCGGACATGTCGGGAGTCGAAGTCCGCGAAGCTGCGGTCGAAGCTGACATTGGTTCGCTGAGAGTCGATTGACTGGCAGCAGAGCTGCACCGCGACGCGACCGCCTCGAGCTTCCGGTCGAACGAGAGGACGCTCATGCCGGTGTTGCTGTTGCGCCTCGAGTAGTGGATCGCCTTGAGATGCTCGTGGAGATCACTGTGGAGAAAGCGCGACGGCGGGGAGCAGAGGTGGAAGTGCGTCGGCGGAGAGAGCAGCGACGCGGTCAGCGGCGGCAGGACGTCGAATCCGGATTCGGCCCCCGTCGCCGCGAGCCGGAGGCGGGAGGTCGAGGATACGCTGAGCGGCGGCACGATGTATTTGTCCTCGAACGCCGCGCTGAAGTCGCAGCCGAACTCGAACGGAAGCGCGTCGAGGTCGTTGCCGCCCAGGAGTAGCTCGTCGAGGTCTCGGATGCTGCTGTTGTTGGTGGTGTTGTTGCGGCAGCTGCTGGGTCTGTGGTTGACGAGACTCGAGCTCGCGCTGGAGTTGGTGCTCGAACTGCTGCTGCTGGAGGAGGAACTGCTGTCGCTCGACGCCGCCGACGGAGACCTGTCGCTGCCGTAGAGCTCCATCGTTCTGGGGACGCGAGCGGCAGAAGAGTCGGTCGTCGAGTGAGCGAACGTGCGCGCCGTTTACCAAATGCGCGTCTTGAAGCGCGAGAGGAACCAAGGCGAGCAAGTCAAAGACGGAGGAGGAGACTTGCAGGTCACTCACTCGAGGCAGGCAGCACCAGGAATACCTCTCGATCGATTCGGCCACGCTC
Source organism: Globisporangium cystogenes (assembly GCA_023334215.1). Lineage (NCBI taxonomy): Eukaryota > Oomycota > Peronosporomycetes > Pythiales > Pythiaceae > Globisporangium > Globisporangium cystogenes. Next base: position 11,951 of record JAASGM010000534.1, on the reverse strand, counting down.
CAAATAGACGTCGTCACACACTTCGCACTCGGTCGACACGAGCGCAACTCGCGAGCACCTTCGGTGCACCAGCTCGAGTCTGAGAGCGTCTCGGGACTCAGTTTTTCAGTTTGAAGTTGAGGTATACTGCGTTACAATATCTGCGAACTACCAGTAACCAAGCCGTCACAGTGCGAATGTGTTGGCTGTCAAGGCTGGTGTCAGCCTCCCGTTCCTCGTTCCGCCCCTAGTGGGGTCCTCTCCACGTATCTCTGCTTCCAGTGTCCGACGTCGTTCGCGATGTGGCATGTAAGAAGCTCCATTTCCCCCCGTCCATCATCGCCACTTGCCTGTACGCTCGCTCTCGCATTCATTGCTCCATTTGCCGCAGCACCCGCCATCTTGTTGTACGCCCTAAGGGCGTCTCGGGACTCGCAGAAGCAGAGCAGCAGAAGACCAAGCTCGAGATCGAGCGACTCGAGTATATTTACCGCATCACGCGCAGAGCTATTCCGATACTGAGAGCGAGCGAGCGTCGGCAACGAGCGACGTTTGAGTGCGCGAGTGAGAGCCGCGGGCGGAACTTTGAGTCCGTCTTCGCATTGTCGACAAACGCATTGTCCGGGGGGGGGGGCTGACGCCGACCTCGGCGCGAAGCCACAAGCGCGTCCAGACCGAGTGCGAGACGAGCAAGTACGAAGCGAGAGCCGCGTGGTGAACCAGCTTCATGCCCGTGGCGGCCACGTGATCCGCCGAGAGAGACAGAAGTCGCGCCAGGATCCAGCACCGGATCGACAACGCTTCGCTTCGGCGCGCGCCGGAGTGGCAACAGTACTCGTCTGAATGGAAATCGGCTCGCGGGCGACACGCGTTCTCGTCTGAGGCGCCAGAGCGCGCGTTGAAGTTGAAGCGGGCGTCCGTGTGGCCGTGTCCGATCGGTCAGCTCGAGCTTCGCGTCAAGACAGAGGCAGCGCTCGCTTGCTCGAGCGGAACACGAAGAACGATACAGTCATTCCTGTGCAGATACGGGTACAGTAACACACACACGAGAAACACTCGAGGGCGGAAGGTGCAGAGACATCCTGTGCATCCGGAGCGCAGGCTCTGGACCGAGAGGTGGCTTCGCGTTGCCGGCGCTACGTTCTCTCGCTGGACGCCACATTGACCACATCGGCCGTGGAGATTCGCTTGGCGCATCGTCGGCTCGAGCGTACACTCGTAGCAGCTCCGAGCACACCGCGCGAGCTCGTGCAGGTTGTGCGTGTGCGAGTGTCGTCGACCAAGACCAACCAACGAGAAGAACGCGTCGTCGTATCGCCTCTGCACTGGCGGGCGAACTCCAGATACGTTCGGAACCCACCCAACGACACATTTGGTGAGCTCCGCTGCGTGTGCTCATGCTCGTGGGCTCGTTGGTCAGGTTGTCGGCCGACAGGGAAGAGCGTGGAAGTGGTGAACCGTAGCTTGTTGGCAGCTCGGGTGGATGGATGGATGCGGATCGTGCGACCTGACTCAGCAGCAGCGGAATGCCACAGACGACGGCGGCGGACGTGCTGGAGGAGAAAGCGAGCGCCGCTGCAGCAACTGACGTGTTGAGCATCGACGGCCAACCAGCTTGGTGCAGAGCCGAGAGATCAGCTCGCACGCACGTCGGTCGTTCCGGAGGTGCGCTTGAGAGCGAACACACTCCCATCTCGCCATCCCTGCTCGCGTCTGGCTGCTGTTCTCGCCATCCGAGCGAACACACTGTGGAGCCCTTGTGCTGCTGCTTCTCGCGGCTGGCAGGATGCAGGGAGCATCGCGATTTGCCTCCCGCCCAGCTTGATGACCGCCTGTGAGGACGGCTGCGCAGCTCGCATGGCGGCGAACACGGCGACCAGACGAGGACCCCAGAAGCTGCACCGAGCAGCTGAAGCTGGTGCACGCCATGGGTTGCGGCTGCGGTTGACGCGCACTCCCCAGCTGGGTCATCTGCCGACGCACGCGAGCGAGCACATACAACACGCGCGACGCACGAGGCGTTCAGCGGGTTGCCGCCGAGAAGCAGCCGAAGCGCATGCCTTGAAGGAGTCGTGTGCCTCAAGGTAGTCGTCGCCCTGCTCGTTCGGTGTCGAGGTCGGTGTCAAGACCGAGGAGGAGGAGCACCGCGCTGGATCCGATTGAGGACACTTCTACGGAGATCCAAACGCGGTCGTCGACGGCGTCAAGAGAGTGGCGGCGCGTCCGCGAGCACGACGCGTTCTTCTTTTCTGTGTGGTCAGCTTCAAACGGGGCTTCTCGCTGGACGCGCGCACGTACGCACGTTGGCGCGTCGTAGCGAGCGAGTGCGCCGCAAGTTGGCATCGTGGCGAGCGAGCGCGCCGGGCTCTCGTCATGCGCGAATCGGCTCAGCGCTGCTTCTGCCTGCCTGGCTGCGAGCGAGCGAACGAGCGAGTGGTAAGCGCCTCGTTGCCAGCTCGAGAATCCTGGAGGCAACGCTGGCACTGCTGGTGGCGCCACCGGCGGTGAGTCAGGGGAAGTCAGCGTGCATGGAAACGGAGGCGTTTGTACCAACGAACACACTCGGAGGTGACCGAGTTCGCGGCTCGCGATCTCGACCGAACTCCGGCGCTCGAATGCTGCGCTTGATCGGCTCTTGAAGCTCGCGTGTGCCCTCAGACCCAACCTCTCCGATCCGCTCGCCGCCACTGCCTCCTCAACACCCCCCGCCATTCCATCGCTGGGCGTCGGCGCTCGGGTGTCGAGCACCAGCCTTTGCCGAGCGCACATGCTGGACCGAAAAGAGGAGCGCTCCAGATGGCTGACCAGCTCGCGGTCAGAGCCAGGGCCGCCGACTGGTCTCATTTCGCGACGCGAGGCTGGGGCGACGCGCTGAGCCGAAAAGCGGCGGCACCGGCGCCGGCGAGCGAGCGCCGCCCTGAACCCCCTTCTCTGCCTCCCGTCCGCCTGCTGACTTCCGTCATGCAGGCTCGTCGTCTTCGGCGGCTTCCGTCGTCACGCACACTCGTCGATTCGCCTCGCACGCCGCACTGCTCCGAAGCATAAGCTTAAGCAATCGTCTTCGCCCGACCCGACCCGACCACCCGACCAGCATGATGCCCGCAGTGCGCCGCCCGTCGAACCGCGCGCGCTGCCAGCTCCCGGACTGCGACAAGTTCGCGCAGACGCGCGGGCTCTGCAAGGCGCACGGCGGCGGCTCGCGCTGCCGCGATGCCTCGTGCAACAAACTCGCGCAGAGCCGCGGGCTGTGCATCGCGCACGGCGGCGGCCGGCGCTGCCAGCACGACGGCTGCGCCAAGCTCGCGCAGAGCAAAGGCTACTGCATCTCGCACGGCGGCGGCCGACGCTGCGCCGTGCCCGACTGCGAGAAGTTCTCGCAGGTCAAGGGCCGCTGCAAGTCGCACTCAAAGCTCCCGCTCTCGCCGCTCTCGGACGAGGTCTCCGAGGCGCTGCGGCACCAGCGCCTGCGCGACGTGGCCGGCTCGCCGACGGAAGTGGCCGGGCTGCTCCTGCGCTCCAAGCTCAGCATCGACTTCCTCGTGAACCCGCAGGGTGACAGCGACCACCAGCACCACCAGCACCATCATCACCAGCACCAGTTCCAGCAGCACAGCTTCGAGAGCGACTACAGCGCCTCCGACTCGGACGCCAGCTCCATGGAGGACGTCATCGCGGGCTTCCAGCGCATCTCGCGCATCTCGCCGCGCGAGGGCGACTTCCAGGGCTTCGAGCACCAGCCGGAGCCGGCGGCGGCGCTGCGCCGCGCACTGCTGCCCTCGTCGTACTACGGGAAGCTCCCGTCCATCGCGTCGCTCACGTCCTAGAGACCAGCTCTCCTCCCGTCTTCCGTCTCCTCCACTGCCGATTTTGCCGCCTCGCCAGCACCCGCCGCAGTCCACCGACGAGTGCGACGACGACGTCGACGCCTCTCGCCAGCCTCCTCCTCCAGCATCCACCCGGCGGCCGCTAGAGCTCGCCACCTCTCATATTTAACGAAGTACCATGTCTTCTTCTCCTCTTCTTGGCTCGAACGTGTGGTTGAAAGAAGCGGCTCGGGAGGACGCGCAAGGTCCCTCGCGACACGCAAGACGCGCTGCTAGCGCTGCTGGCGACGGCGGCGGCGCACTGGCCACTAGCGAAATGGTTCAGACGCGGATCACTGGCTCGCGAGATGTCGCGCCGAGTGATCACCACGGCCGAGACGGTGACGCCGAGAGATCGGTCGAGAGAGACAAGAAGAGAGAGAGAGAGAAAGAGAGAGAGAGAGAGAGAGAGAAAGAGAGAGAGAGAGAGAAGACAACTTGGATGGATCGATGGTTAGAGGAGAGTTGCAGCGGCTTCTGAGACGGCCCACGCACGCACACGCTACGCTTCGAGGCTCTAGTTGCGAACCCCGGAGACGGCACCGGTCTTGGCGACCTGCCCGTCGGCGCGGCTCTTGAGGTAGCACGCCGGGCGGCCGTCCCAGTTCTCGTTCACGAACGTGTACGCCTTGCAGCCGCTCGTGCGCGCGCACTCGGCGCAGCAGTCGGACGGCGAGACGCTGTAGACCGTGCGGAGGTCGTTGCCGTAGAAGTCGACGTCCGTGAACTGCTGCGAGCACTGGCTCGGGAGCGCGAGGCACTGGTAGTACCAGTGGTCCCACGGCTGGCAGTACGCCCCCGACGGGCAGCACGTGTGGCCGTTCTGGTTGCCGCACTGGCCGCCCACCGGCGTCGCGCACCCGTTGCTCGGCGGCGGCCCGTTGTCGTCCGGGAGCGGGTTCTTCACCTCGGCCGACACGACGCCCACCACCGCGCGCCGGTCGCCGCTGCCGCGCTTGAGGTAGCACGCGGCGCGGCCGTCGCTGTTGTAGTTGACGAACGTGTACGCCTTGCAGCCGGGCGTGCGCGCGCACTCGTCGCAGCAGTCCTCCGGCAGGATGCTGTAGACCGCTCGGATGTCGTCGCCGTAGAAGTCCACGCCAACCTGCTGCACGCCGCACTGCTGCGGCGCCGGGCGGCACTGGTACTCGTTCGGGTTCCACGGCTGGCAGTAGTCACTCGCCGACGCGCAGCACTTGGCGCCGTCCGCCGCGTTGCCGCACCAGCCGTACGTCTGCGCACAGCCCGACGGCGGCGGCGGCGTCGGGTTCGTCGGCGGCGTCGGCGTTGGGTTTGTCGGCGGCGCCGGGGTCGGCGTGGTGCCGCCGCCGCCGTTGCCGTTGCACTTGACCGACGCGTCGAGCAGCTCGCGCACGTTCCTGTAGCTCAGGCCGACGTTCGTGACCGCCGAGAGGTCCGGGCGGCCGACCGGGATCCAGAGGAAGTCCGGGTGGTCCACCTGCGAGTTGCCGACCCACTCGCCGCCGATGATCTGGCGCTGCGCGTTGAGCTCCAGCAGGTACGTGTACTCGCGCACGGCCGTGTACGCGTCCGCGTGGCCGTTCTCGATCACCGGTCCGTCCTCGCCGCCCTCGTTCATGTAGCTGAAGCGCAGGTGCACGTACACGAGCGACGTGGCGTCGTTGTTGAACGGGTACTGGTTCACGCCGAAGAAGACCGCGGCCGCCTCGGCGCGCGTCACGTCCCGCGCCTCGAGCACCTCGTAGCCGCGCACCGGCTGGTTCCACACCTCGGCGCTCGCCGTCACGTCCACAATGAAGCCTGTCTTGTGCTTGCCCATCGTGTTGTGGATCGCGATGTGGAAGAAGCCCGGGCCGAGGTCGCGCCGCGACGCGTCCGTGTACCGGCCGTAGCTGTCGCGATTGTCCGGCCAGTCGGGGCCGTTGAAGCGCGCGCCGGTGAACACGATGCCGACGTCCGCGCCGTCGTACACCTGCGTGAGCAGCGCCTTGATGTCGTACGGCTGGAATGTCGTCGCGCCGCGCGTGACGGCGCAGCGCGGCTCGGGCTCGAGGATCGCGGCGGGCGCCCACGCGTGGCAGATGCCGTACCACGTGGGGATGCACCGGCCGCTCGACTCGCCCGTGCGGATGCCGCACGCGCTGCCGTCGTTGAGCCCCGCACAGTCCTCGTTGCGCCTGCACGCGCGGTTGCCGCTCTGCGTCAGGACGCCGTTGTTGCTCGAGATGGCGTCCGTGAACTGCTTGGCGTTGAGCCCGAACGCCGCCGCGTACTTCTCCGACGGGCTCGGCACGCTCGCGCCGGCCCAGCGGTAGTTGATGCCGTCCGCGTACGTGGGCCAGTAGCTGCTCGGCCACGGGATCGGCTGGAACTCGGCGGTTTTCCACTGCCGGAGCGTGTCGACGTTGGTCTCCATGGCCGCGCCGAAGAACTCGGCGAGCCGGTCGAGGTCCGTGCCGGAGGTCTCGAGGCCGCGGCGCACGGTCGCGTTCGACGGCGCCGCGGTCGCGAGCACCTCTTTGGGCACGACGGTGGCGGAGGTATCCGGCACGACGTACGCGGCCGCCTCGTGGTTCACGGGCCCGCCGAACGCCGGGTTGCGCTTGTTGAGCGTGCCGATGGTCGGGCCCGTGGCCACCGGGTTGTGCTCGAGCGAGTCGGCGCGCGCGCTGGCGGCGGCGAGCGCGAGTGGGAGCGCCAGGCAGGCGACGAGCGACACCATCGCAGGTGCTTGGGGGCTGGAGAAGGCGGCTGGTCTGCTGGCTCTTGGGACTCGGGAGGCACTTGCGCGCCAGCGAGTAAATGGCGGAATGAGAGGGCAAGTTGCCCTTTGCACTGGGGGCACTCGGTTGTGGGTGGCTGGATCGCTTCAAGCAATTCCGACTCGTTGAAACAGGACACAAAAAGTGGGTTCAGCACGGAAGGAGGAGTGAAGAAAGCGAGGGAGTGTAAAATGTAGGTGGTTTTAGCGTAATTCGTAGCGAGTCGGACCAAGCGCATCGCATTTTATTCCATAAAAACGCATTTATTCTGCAGGCGACGTTTCACGAGACACAGTGCAGGGCGGACCAGCATCCTTTGAGAATCCTGGCTTGGGTGGCACGCACAGCTCACAGGAGCCTGGCCTCTCGGGTCTTGCAGGCTTGCTGGAGCCGGCTGGCACGCGTGCTCCTGTTGCTTGAGAGGTTGGGGCTGAATGATCGATCCGTGGATGAAGGCGGCAGCAAGATCGAGGGCTGTGATTTGGATCATCCGCAACTGCGACAAAACCTGGTTGTTTGGGTGCACATTTCTGCAGTGACGCGCGGTGAAAAATTCGATTCGGTTTGTTGAACTGCAACAGCGGACTCGAAAATGGTTCCTCTCATGCTCGACGCTATTCGAGTTCCTTCGAGTATGAAGCACGAGGCACGAGGCATGAAGCATGAAGAACGAGAGCGATCTCGATGCAAGTGTCGCGGGCGGCGGCGGCGACTCTTTGGAGCGGACGAATCTTGCTGGCTGGCGATCGTCGATGGTCCGAGTCCTTTCGAGTCGGAGAGAACGCGTGCTGCCGGTGTTCAGGGCTGCTCGCTGGCCTCCTCCTTGCTGGGCTGCCTCCTTTTCGGCGCTCCGACTTGAGGCATCGGCGGCCTGTGTGACGCTCGATGCTCTGCTGGCGTCGAGCTCCGCTCCCTCACGCTCGCTTCGCTTCGAGCTGCGAGCTGCGAGCTCTGCTACTCGATCCAAGGGCTCAGACAAGAAAATCGTACTCGCTCATCATTGCATCGTTGTCACCACCACCGCGATCTCTGCCTTGCTGAGCTGCTCGTAGATGTTCGCGAACGCGCACTCGGAAGCTCCTCGATGTTCAAGATACACAAGATGATCTGGCGATCGAGCGTGAGTAGCTGAGATCCGAGGTCGCCACTGTGCCACTGGAGACTCCTCGCATTCTCAAGGACCGCAGTACAGTACTCGCTCGTACGTTGTTGCCACGAGTGCTGGTGTCGGGGTGGGAAGCTAGCAACGACTTCCTAATACACGCGTAGCAACAGCGATCGATGGACATCAGCAGTAACACGGCACACACGGCGCAGCACCTCTGGACTCTCACGCACACGCTGTTGGACACTGTCGGCAAGCTCGCCAAGCGCTGCCACGGACGCCGACTTCTTCTGTCGATCAATGAGGCAGGCGCTCAGCTCGAGCTGAGCGCCTGCCTGCCAACCTGGAAGCTCCCGCGTGTCTGCTTCTGCCGAACCAACCAACCAACCTGCCTGACGACTGGCACGACCCTAGCACGCGCCGGCGTCGCCACACGCCGCCAGTTCGCCACTCTATTGACTGCTCAAGGCGAACGCGGTGCTCTCTGTCCCACAGCAACTCCTGTTGTCTTCTGCGTGATCGGCGGGTCCCAACTCGACGTGAAGCTCGGGGATGGGACCGCCGCTCGCTAGTCCTCGAAGACGCGGTCGACGATGTCGAGGAACCCGACGAGGATGAGGCGCCGGCCCTCGAGCACCGGCGCGCCGGCGTGCCGCACTTTGCCGCTGTGCGCCACGGCGTCGCCCTGCGCGATGTGGATCGTCTCGCCCGACGCCTCGAAGAACGTGCCGCCACCGACGAACTCGCCCGCCGGGTTCAGCAGCACGTTGAAGCTCAGCGCCGAGCCGTCGCAGTGCACGCCGAGCTCCGCGCGCTCGCCGCGCCGCGCCTCGTACTTGACGTAGAAGAGCTCGCGGAACGCGATGCGCTTGGTGGCGGGCGGGACCGCGTACCGCTCGTGCAGCAGCGGGAAGAGCCGCGCCGCGAGCGACCCGCGCACCCACGACTCGATCGGCACCACGCGATAGCACGGCATGTCGGTCGTCGGGTGCGCCGCGTGGCGCTGCGTGCACCAGCCGAGCGTCTGCGTGGCCGCGTGCAGCACCTCAAGCACCTGCGCGCACTCGCGCGTGCTCCAGATCCGCGGGAGCGTGAAGCTCCGCTGCATCTTCGGCGGCGCGTCGAGGCTCGCGACGTACCGGAGCTTGGCGCACGCGTCGCGCTCGTCCCGCAGCGCGTCGACGCTCTCGGAGCCTGCTTGGGCCTCGGGTGACGCGTCCAGCGACTAGAGGGGACGGTAGCAGCAGCAGAGAGAGCGATCGACTGGTTAGCACGTTCTCCGCGCGTGCGCTGCCAGTCGTCGGCTCCGTACGCACCAGGAGGAAGGCGGCGACGGCGTCGCGGCCGTGCAGGCGCGCGAGCCGCAGCGGCGTGCTGCCGTCCCAGTCGCCCGTCGTGAGCGCGGCGCGCAGCGAGAACGGCGGCGCCACGAGCAGCTGCGCGAGCTCCAGCTCGCCCTTGCGGGCCGCCAAGTGCAGCAGCGAGCAGCCGCCGCTCGCGATGTTGCGGCCGTGCACCTGGCTCTTGCCCACGGGGAGCACCACGTCCTGCGTGGTGGCGCGGAGCGAGAACGCCGCCACGCTCGCGGCCTGCGGCAGCAGGTCGCGCGCCACCGCGGCGAGCAGCGCCGGCATCTGCGCCTCCACCGCGTAGTGCAGCGCGCAGTAGCCGTGGCTGTCGAAGCTCGTGTCGAGCGCTTGGCGCGCCAGGTCCGCGGCGCGCAGCAGCGCGCTGTCCGCGAGCCCGCGCCACACGAGCAGCGCGAGCTCCTCGTCGTAGAGCGACGTGGCGAAGAGCAGCGCGGGCTTCCCCATCGCGAGCAGCAGGTGGCCCTCGGGCTCCTTCTCCTCCTCGTCCTCGTCCTCGTCCTCCGCGTCGCGCGCGAACGCCGCGACCACCGCGCACAGCGGACGAGCTGCCTGTGCCGGCGCCTGCCACGCGAGCACCTGGCGCAGCACCCGCGGGTCGGAGGCGACGAGCGTCTCGAGCGCCGCTGCGGCCGTCGCGAACTCGTTCAGCTGCGCGAGTAGCCGCCGCGCCTCGCGCCGCCACTCGGCCGCTGCCATGACGACCTCGCGGCTATGCAGCGATATACTGTAAGCCGAACGACACCCGGCGCTTGGCTCTCCGATGCGACGACTTCCTCAAAGGCGGCGGGCGCTTCTAAGAGGGGAAGGCAGAAGTCGTCGACACACACGAACACAGTGGCTGGTTGCTGGTCGTTCCGCTCTCGCTACTGTACGAGCTCCAGACCTCCGCCACCGACTCTGGAGGTAGGTCTCTCGTCTGGGAATCGGGCAGTTCACTCGGTCAGCGTGACTTGAAACACACATCGTACAAGCGTTCTCTTTGCCTGTATCAAAACTGGACGTACACACTTCTTACATACACACGACACTGTCGGACACCGTCGGCTTCCTCTACTGAGAGTAGCGCACGCTGGATCGCCCGAACGTTCGGGCTCCTCAGTCGCGGTACGACTGCTTGTAGCTCTGTTGGTTCTGCTGCTGCTGCTGGTTCTGGCCCTGGCTCGGGTTCTCCAGCACGGCAGACACCGCGCCGGACTTGTGCTTCGACTTCGCCACGCTCGACTTGAGGTGACACACGGCGGCCGACTTGCCCTTGGCGGCCACCAGCGTGTAGCCCTTGCACCCGAGCGTCTTGCCGCAGCGCTCGCAGCACTCGGACGCGCCGACGTTGTACACCTGCGCGATGCTCTCGCCGCGGAACGACACGTCGGTCAGCTGCTTGGCGCACTTGGCTGCCACTGGCATGCACTGAGAGAACCACCGGTTCAGCGTCTGACACTCCTGGCCGGCAGGGCAACAGAGAGGCGTCACGCCCTGTCGGCCACAGTAGCCGAAGCGCGGCGTAGAGCACATCTTCGTCGGGCTCGGCGCCGGAACGGGCTTCGTCGGCGCTCGCGTCGTCGGCTGCGGAATCGGAGTGACTGACACCGGTACCGGCGATGCGGACGGAGGGGTCGAGGAAGGCGCCACGGTGGTGGACTGCGGAGTCGGAGCCTGCGTCGTCGGCACTGGAATCGGCGTCGCAGTGCTGGGCTTCGGCGTCGGAACGATGGAAGTCGCCACAGGAGTCGCAGGAGTCGGGTTTGCTGTCGGGGCAACAGTGGTGGGCTCCGGGCTCGGGACGACGCTGCTCGGTGTCGGAGTCTGCTGAGGCGCTGGGATGACCGTGGTGGGCTCCGGCGTAGGATTGATCGTGCTCGGCTCCGGAGTGGGCGAAACCGTGCTCGGTTCCGGAGAAGGCACAATCGTGCTCGCCGGAGTCGGGGCAACCACGCTCGGCTTCGGAGTAGGAGCAATGGTGGTTGGCTCCGGAGTTGGGGCGATGGTGGTGGGTTCCGGAGTCGGGGCGATCGTGGTGGGTTCCGGGGTCGGGGCGACCGTGCTCGGTGCCGGAGCGACCGTCGAAGGCATTGGAGCAGGAGCAACTGTGCTCGGAGTAGGAGCGATGGTGGTTGGCTCCGGAGTTGGGGCGATGGTGGTGGGTTCCGGAGTCGGAGTGACCGTGGTGGGTTCCGGTGACGGGGTCGGGGCGACCGTGGTAGGTTCCGGCGTTGGAGCAACCGTGCTTGGCACTGGCGTCGGGGTCGGGACGACAGTCGATGGCGACGGCGTGGGCTTCGGGGCAGCAGTCGTCGGTGTTGGTGTCGGGGTCGCTGGCGTCGGCGTCGGCACCGGGTCGAGACCCACACACTTCACCGACGCATCGAGGAGCTGTTTGACGTCCTTGTAGCTCAGACCGACCTTGGTGACAGTCGAGGAGCTCGGAGCCGCGTCAGGGAACCACAGGAAGTCCGGGTGGTTCGTGAGCGACTCGCCCACCCATTCGCCACCAAGGATGTTGTTGCTGCTGTCGAGCTCAAGGATGTACTCGTAGTTCGCCGACTGGGTGTACGAGTTCACCCGGCCGTTAGCCACGAGTTCGCCGTCCTCGCCGGACTCGACGATCCAACTGAACTTGGTCTTCACGTACTTGAGCTTCTTCGCAGCCGTGTTGAACGTCCACTTGTTGTCGCTCACGCCGAAGTACTGCTTCACGGCCTTGTCGAGCGCCACGTCCTTCGTTTCGAGCACTTGGTAGCTGCGCACCGGCTGGTTCCACACCTCGGCGCCGGCAGTCACGTCCACGACGAACGACCTCTTGAACCGACCCATGATGTTGTGGATCGCGATGTGGAAGAAGCCCGGGCCAAGGTCGCGACGCGCCGCATCTGTGAAGCGGCCGTACTTGTCC
>JAASGM010000533.1:0-17523 GCA_023334215.1 Globisporangium cystogenes | reverse complement strand
TCCCAGTCGCTGGAGCTGCCGTCCCAGTCGCTGGAGCTGCCGTCCCAGTCGCTGGAGCTGCCGTCCGAGTCGCAGGCTATCGACGACGCCATCCTCGTCGAGTCCCAGCAGGAGAGCACGCAGCTTCCCGACGACTTTGGCTTCCAGACCGCCGGTCTCGAGGGCACTCAGTTGGCGTCGCAAGCCACACAGGACGACTTCGTCCCGGACCTGAGCGGCGACGGCGGCTTCCCGCAGACGCAGGCGCCAGATACGCAGGACGGGTTTGGGGACTTGGACGACGAGACCACCGACGCCGCAGAGTCCCAGACGCAGATGCCGATCGAAGTCATGGAGGAGGCGCTTCCAACTTCTCGAGACAATGCGTTGCAGGAACAAGCGAAAGCGAGCAGCAGCGAAGTGGAGGAGATCGTGGTCGACGAGGCGGAAGAGAACGAACTGTCGGTGGCTCACGAAGAGCAGCCGCCGCTGCTGCTACCGGACTCTGCTGACGCCCCCACGCAGTCCCCGCGCAGCCGCAAGCGAACTCGGAACGTAGCGCCTTCGACTGGCGAGAGTGAAGCGGCATCGACGCCGCCGAAGGCTCCGGTCGTGATAGTGATCCCGGACACGCCAGTCAACTCTCGAGCACGGAAAGCGTCGCGCACGACCACAGCGAGTCCGTCGCCGTCGCGGAAGACGCGGCCGCGCACCGCGAAGAACCCACCAGTGTCTCAGGCGGACGAGCAGCCTGCTGCAACGAGCGTCCCGGCGCCAGCATCTCAGCTCGCAGAGGACGTGTCCGTGGCTCAATCGCCGAGCATTAGCGAGCACCGAGAAGCATCACCGCGTCCATCCTCCAAGCCGCCCGCGCTGTCTCAAGAGGTTGCACCGCGCCAGCCGAAGAGCGTGTCGCGTACTCGAGACGCAGCTGCGTTGTCTGCTCCGAAGACCCCAAAGGCGCCTCTGACGGTGTCGACGCAACAGCCGAGCCACTCGCTTTCACCGGCGGCGGAGACAGCGACGCCGAGCGCCGCCGAGCTGGCGATCAAGAGCTACTTCCGCACAGGGGTGCCGTTGTCGATCCAGCAGCGCGTCCAGCAGCCTCGCGGCGACGAGCTCCTGGACTTCTTCCGGCGGCCAGCAGAAGGCGATGTCGGATCGCTGTACGCGGACGCAGACGACCGTCAGGCGACAAGTTGGTCGGCCGACGACAGCGGACACCCGCGAACCAAGCAGTCGTCGACGAAGGCGACAGCGAGTCGGTGGCACACGACCGGTGTGTTGTGATACAACAGGTCGAACGAGCTCGGATCAGCTTCGGCGTGGGAAGGAAGGCAGGGACGGGAGGCTCGAGCGCGTGCGTTGAGATGCAACGAATGTGTTCATATTCCAAGTGGCGAGTGGGGTAAATAGTGTGTGTGTATGCTCTCGCTCGCCTGCGGTGGTGCTGGTGGTGGTGGTGCTGACGACCGCTGCTTCGTGGTCTGGGGGTCTCCTTAGGCGCTGTGCTGCGGCCGCACAGGCACCGACGCGCGGTTCATCTCGCGGTTCGAGATGTACGCGTACGCCGCGCCGCCCACCGTGACGACGCAGATGCCGAAGAGCTTCTGGGGCGTGAGGACGTCGTGGTTGATCACGATCGAGAGCGTGATGACGAAGATCTGCTTCATGTTGCCGCAGACGCAGAGCGTCACGGGGGACGTCACCTTGTTCGCGTAGAAGCTCGTAACGTTGAGCAGGAAGCTGATGACGCCGGTGATGAGGTACCACGTCGAGAGCTCCGGGAGGCGGTCCCAGTTCGCCGCGAGGATCTGCCACTCGCCTGACATGATCATCGCGCCGAGGCACCAGACCGCTGAGAGCGGCGCCTGGTGCAGGATGAGGTCCACCGGGTGTAGCTTCAGGTCGCCGCTGAGGAACTTGTTCGAGAGCACGACCTTGAGTCCGGCGAAGATGACGGCCGCGAGCGTGATCAGCAAGCCCAGGAACGTGCACGTCTTGTCGCCCGTGCACACCAGGTAGACGCCCCAGGCGACCGGGATGAGGCAGAGCTTGCGCTCGCGCGAGTACGACTTGCCGAGGATGAGCATGCTGAGCCCGACGACGACACCCGGCACGAGCGCGCGCATGACCTGGTTGAACGTGATCGACACGAGCCCGAGACTCCAGTTGCCCGTGATGATGTTGCTCACAAAGATGAACGAGAAGTAGACCATGAGCGACTGCTGGCCGGGCTTGAGCGGCTTGCGCTCGATGCCTCGGTACGCGTAGATGTACAGGCACGCGCCGACCGTGTTGCAGACCATGTGCACGAACGTGAGCGTCACGGGCAGTCGGATCACGTTGAGCGCCTTCTTGTTCCAGAACGTCACGCCGATGTTCTGCACGAACCACATGCTGAGCCAGAAGATGACGGTCTGCGGGGGCACGTAGCTGGTCTTCGCTGTCGCTGCTGCTGCCTTCGCGCTCGCGTCGGCGGCGGCGTCGAGGTCCTTGGACTTAAGACTCGTGGGATCTCCTGCGGCGTTGGCAACGGCCGAGATCGCCACGGAGCTGTCGTCGTCGCTGCTGCTGGCGTCCGTCTCGTCGGTGCTGAGCTGCTTCTTCAGCTTCGCGGCGGTCGCAGAGCATTTGCTGGCGGAGGAGTCGTCGATGTCGACGACAGTGTCGTTGGCCGCAGCGTAGCGCGCGCGAGGCGACGCGAGCGTGTGGATCGCGGGGCTCATGGCTGCTTCTCCTCACAGTGCGCGTTTGCTGGCGAGAGCGCAAGTGAGTGTGAGCGAGCGAGCGAACTGCAGAGTGTAGCTCGACCTCGACCCCAGAGGTCTCTCACGCGAAACTCCCAGACCTCGATATGCAACGGCCCGATTTTAGTACCAAGGTCCACCTCGTGCACAGAAGCTGACCTGATGGTGCATCAGTGTCGCAGCGCTGGAAGACGCAGTGCATCGTGGGCACTGGCCCTGTGGTTAGCGACACGGTTGTCGGTCGGAGCCACGGCGGGCGCAGCAGCCTCCCCTGGCGAGAGTGCCAGCTCCAACACTTCCGGTTCCGAGAGCCGAAATGATGGACACGCTCGCGATTGCTGCCGCAGCGTTCGTTCGACGCCTCGACGTGGCTCGGATAGCTGTCGCACATGCGCACGGTGGGAAGGCAAAGAAGAGCTGGCGCGATGAGAATGCACCGTAGCAAGAGAGGTCACGGCGATGTGGTCATCCTCGCTCGACGAGAACGAGCTTTGCGCGGTGCATCGACTCGGACTCGGATCGAATCGATACTCTGTAGGAGCAGCGCCGCTTGCAGCATCGACATCGGGACATTGACAATGAGCGAGCGGGACGAGCTAGGAGGCGCGAGAGCCTGTTGGCTCGTGCGATGAGCGAACGTGCGGTCGGTGTGCGACATCGTGCCAGCGTGAGCAACGAGCAACTGGGCCATCGTGGCAGCGAAATGACTTGTGTGCGTCTCAAAATTAAAATCTACGACCATATTAGAACTTCTGGTTTGAGAAGCATACAAATTTCAGGTCTTGATATATTTCAAGATATTTTGAGCAAGTTGAAGCAAGAGATGGCTGCCTGTCAAGCATGAGCCAGTTGACAAATCCTTGCTCCAGAGACGAACAACAAGCGTCATGGCCAAGACGAAGACGACGGCGGCAGCCCCGCCTCGGCAACAGCCAAATAACCAGCAGCCGCTACCCCGCAAGCGAGCGAAGAAGGCGCCACCACCACCACCACCACCACCACCACCAGCAGCAGCAGCAGCGTCTCCCCGCGACTGCCTCTCGGATCTCTTGGTCGAGCACAGCGACCTCAGCGGCGAACTGCTGACGTTTCTCGACTCGCGCGCGATCGCCGCGCTCAGCACTGTGCTGCGCTTCAACAAGCGCGCGTGTCCGGTGCTCGAGGACGAGCGGCGCTGGAGAACGCTGCTGAAACTCCGCTGCGGCTTGTGTCGTTCAGCCGATGGCCCGGGATACGTTCCTGCCAACGCACCGCAAGATACTCTGCGACTAGTTGTAGCTCCGACAGTGAAGGCGTTTGGATGCCCCGCACTCGTCGACTTCCTCAGTCTTCGCAGCCAGCTGCAGCGCCTGAAGGACAACGTGTTCGTCGTCGAAGGCGACCTCGGGACGATCACGAGCGTGAACGGCTTCGCGGTCGACTGCCTCGCGTTCCCGACGTCGTTCACGTACCGGAACCCAGGCGTCGGCGTGGCCGCACGCGTCCACGAGAGAGCGGGGCCGGAGTTGGATGTGTCGATCTCGGCGAGGGACACCGGCGCGCTGAGCTGGCCGCCAGGCAACGTGCTCTGCACGCTCGGCTACAACTCTGGCGTGAACCTGCTCGTGCACTGCGCGGGGCCAGCGAGCTCCATGCGCGACTGCGACCGCTTGCTGCACAAGGTCTACACGGACGCACTCTGCAAGGTCATCGGGAATCGGAGCGTGACGTGCGCTGCGTTCGCGTCGATCTCGACGGGCCGGATGGCGTTCCCCGTGAACCGCGCGGCGGCGATCGCGATGCGGATGGTGCGGGACGCGATCTTTCGATGCGACTTCGACACCAAGATCGCATTCGTGTGCTTCGAGAAGCACGTCTACGCTGCGTTCGTGGCTGCGCAGCGACGAACTCTCCGAGCCGCGCTGACCGGGTGACAGCGCTGCCGAAGGCAGGCGACCGTCAGTAAGCACGGTGATTGAGTAGCGGGAGGCTTTGAGGTTAGCGTAGCTGTCACTGAGTTCTGGGCGTCACGAGTGCAGCGTAGCGTCTCGCTGCATCGACGATCGACGCGCCTCCCGTCAAGACGCACGGATGTTCAGCTCACTTGGTCGTGTGGTTGCTTGAAGCAGAGCTCACACGTCCACGAGGCGCTCGTACCCGGGGCGGGAGCGAGCGTCGCGCACGATGTCCTTGTGCAGAACCACCACGAGCGCCACGAACGCAAACACGATCGGCACGAGCACGAGCGGCGTCGACCGGTAGTCGTCCGCCGAGTCGTCCGCGCTCTTCGCGATGACGGCGTCGCTCTGCACCGCCGTCTCGTTGGGGGCCTCCGCGTCGCCGAGCCATTTGGTCAAGTACCGAAGGATCTCCTCGCGCTGCTTCTTCAGCGGCTCCGGGCTGTTCGGGTCGGCGCGCAGGTCGCCGCAGTGGCCGCAGAGGTCGCACTGCGCCAGGTTGGCGACCTCGTCGTCCGAGAGCGACTGGAGCACCGACGCGCGCTGCCACGGGTCGTCGCCGCCGTTCGAGAAGAAGATCTTGTGGCCGCGCGGGTGGTCGCCGCCGTAGAGCTTCTTGATCGCCGCGACCCCCGCCGACGGGTTCACCGCGTCGCCGAACACGTCGCGGCACTGCTGCTCGTGGTACGCGAGGTCCACGATCGACGAGCGCAGGCTGCCGCGCTCCGGCGCGACCTGGAAGTACGCGAGCTGCGAGCACTTTTGCCAGCGCCACGAGCGCACGTTGGCCCAGCGGCTGCGGTCGCTCACGAGGCACTTGGTGTCGTAGAAGCAGCCGCTGCCGAACGCGGCGCCGTACATGGTGTTGGTGAAGTTGGCGAACTGCTCCGTGAGCGACTGCTTCTGCGCGTGCGCGGTGGCCATGTGGCTGCACAGCACGTCCTTGTGGCCGTACTGCACCGCCATGGCCGCCGAGTCGGCGATCATGTAGTGGAAGTCGGCGTCGCCCAGCGCCGCGGCGCCGAAGAGCCCCTTCACGCGCGTGCCGTTGCCGCCGCGGATCTGCTGCTCGAACGCCGCCGTCGTCTTGCGCAGCACGTCGGCGCACGCGGCGCCGGCCGAGAGCGCGACCTGCTCGTCGAACGCGTCGAAGTGGTACACGGGCTCGACCACGCCGGACGACGCGAGCGACGCGACCGTCGTGTCCGGGTACGCGACGCGGAACCACGCGGCGAGCGCTCCCGGGTACGACCCGCCGACCGCGAGCCACTTGTTCCCGGCGCCGCCCGGCAGCGTCTTCTGGTACGACTCGCGGAAGTGCTTGAGGTCCGCGAGCGCCTGCTGCACGGTGAGGTACCGGTAGTTGGCGGTCTCGAGGTTCCCGTTCGGGATGCTCGCGCCGTAGAAGCGGTGCTCGAGCGCCAGGATCTGCGATGGAGGATGTGAGTCAGCGAGGTTGCAGGAGCGTGCAGGGAGACAAACGCGACGCACCTTGGCGCCGAACTGCTGCGCGAGCACGTGCACGAAGCCTGCGGGTGCAGCAGTGAGCGCGCCTTCGCCGCCGATGTAGAGGATCACGGGCCCGTCCGGCTTGCGCCAGAATGAGTTCACCTCGTAGTAGCGCTGCTGGTACGTGGCGTTCGTGGCGCCGTCGGCCTCCTCCGCCTCGGCGAAGTGGTCCACGCGCTGCGTGAACCAGAGCTCCGCTGACGTCGCCACATTCGCCTGGAAGAGCAGCTGGCTCTGCGCCTGCACGCGCTTCCAGAGCTCCCCGTGCTGCGCGAACTCCGGCAGCGTCACGTGCGCGTGCGAGGGGGCGGCAAGGAGGCTCGCGACAGCGCTGGTTAGCGCCAGCGCCAGCACCTGCGTCGTCACTGCTCGCATATCTTTCGTCGAGGAAGGAGATATCCCCGAATGCAGAGATCTTTGCGTTCGTTTACTGCGACTTTGTAATTTCCTTAGTAATTTGATACACTGTCTGAAAGCAAGTATAGAACAGCCTAGCACAGAGGATTGTATGCCATTTCACTTACAAATATGAAGTTGTTTTCTCGATACGCTACTCATTCCTTCCTCACCATAGTAATCTATATTTCTTATATAGTGACAAAAACGAGGAGTACGCCCATTTGCCGCCACTTCCCCCGCCGTCTGCACCAGCCGCCGCCGCTGCTGCTGCCCGTCCGCCCGCCCGCCCGCCGCTCCAGCGCCCGCCCCCTTTCCTGGCCGGCCGATCGCGTGGGTAGAGAGCTGAAGTCGACCCGCACGAGTGACGCACAGTGACCGGCGAGCGCGACGATGGAGGCGCTCAACAAGAACATCCTGCTGGTACCTCCTGCTCCCCTCTGTCTCTGCATCAGCTCGCTCTGCCCACTCACACTGCTGCTGCTGCTGCTCCTGTCGCGTGCGCGCACAGGCCGGCGAGGTGGTCGCCGAGCGCTGGAAGGTGGTCGAGAAGATCGGCGAGGGCACGTTCAGCCAGATCTACCTGGCGTTCGCGCTCGCCGACAACCGGCGCGTGGCCGTCAAGGTGGAGGCGCCGAGCGCGCTCAAGCCCGTGCTCGAGTGGGAGAGCTCGATCCTCAAGAGCCTGCAGGACTGCGACCACGTGTGCCGCTACTTGTACCACGGCAAGCACGCCGAGAGCACGGTGCTCGTCATGGAGCTGCTCGGTGAGAGCATGAGCATGCTGCGCGTCGCGCCGGACGCGATCCACGGCGTGCCGCTCGCGCGCTGCGTGTCCGTGGGGCTGGAGGTGCGTCACGCCGCCGGCGTCAGAGAGACGGTGAGAGGCAGTTAGCGAGCAGAACTGACGGACGGGCTGCTGCTGCGAGCAGATGCTGGACTGCATCGAGGCGTTCCACCGCCACGGATACGTGCACCGCGACATCAAAGCGTCCAACTTCGCCATGTCGGACTCGCCGAACCCCGCGAAACGGTAGCGTGGCTAGTGTATGCTGTCGGGTGTCGGGTGTCGGGTGTCGGGTGGGGAAAGAGCGCTGGAGCTCACGCAACGCTACGTGCTTGGGCTCTTGTTCCAGCAAGTACTACATCATCGACTTTGGGCTGTCGCGCCAGCACCTGAGCGACGACCGGAGCGTGATCCCGGCGCGCGCGCAGGCCGAGTTCCGCGGCACGTCGATGTACGCGTCGCTGAGCTCGCACCGGCGGCAGGAGCTCGGCCCGAAGGACGACCTCTGGTCGTGGTTCTACCTCGTGATGGACTTCATGCGGGGCGAGCTGCCGTGGGCCTCGGACGCGCAGAAGAAGAACCGCCAGACCGTGCTGATGCTCAAGGAGTACTACACGGAGAAGTGCCCGTCGCTGCTCGTCGAGGGGCTCGTCGGCGCGTCGCACCTGGTGGCGATCATGAAGTACCTTCAGTCGCTTAAGTACGAGGACCAGCCGGACTACGACGTGCTGCGCCAGAAGCTCAAGCGCGTCGAGAGCAGCTCGAAAGAGGACGACACGATGGAGCTCTGGACCGCGATCGAGTCGGAGCGCGAGCGCGCGCTGCAGTGGTGCATTCGAGCGAAGGACGCGGCGGCCAAGAACGCGTCGGCGTCGGTCTTGGAGACGCTCATGTCGGTGCGTCGTGCGTTAGTTGGTTGGTTGGTGCGCTTGGGCTGCGCGTGCGTTGAGCGGGGCTGTGCTGATTCGTAGCGTATGGTGCTACCCTCCGTCCGGACTTCCCAGGTGGCGAAGAAGTTCGACACGTTCTTCGGCACGGCGGACCTGACCCCGGAAGAGCGGGTGGAAGTCCAGGAAGCCGTGTACGACATCGAGACGAAGCTGGGCGCTGCTGCCCACGCCCTCGCGCCGCCGCCGATCCAGAGCTTTGTGAAGCGGAGACTCTCGGAGCAGAAAGGGCGGAGCGACGCGCTGCGTCGGCGGAGGGAGCGCGACTTCCAGATCCGCCAGGCGCTGGAGCAGAAGGCTCGCCGCTTGAGCCGGAACGGGTCGTTTGTGCAGGCGGGCGACTCGCCCGCGAGCGGGATCCAGAACCCGAACGAGACGCCGATGCGGAGCTCGGACTTCTTCGGCGGGGTCGTCGACCACAAGTCGGAGGACAGCGCGATGGAGATGTCGGACGGCGACGAGGTCGCGACGCCTCCGCAGGCGCAGAACACGCCGATCCCCGTCGAAGTCGCCGCTCGCCAGCACCCGCAGCCGTCCGCCCCGCCGCTCCCCCACCACTGGCACGTGGCGACCCCCCAATTGTTCACTTCGTCGCCGCGCATGCCGCTGGCGCCGCCGCTTGTGCACGGACCGCACAACGGCCACTACCACCGCGTCCAGCCGCCGCTGCCACTTCCTCCCGGACCGCGGTACGTGCCGAACACCGCAGCGTTCATGCCGCCCCTTCCGCCGCCGCTTCCACCCGGGTACAACCCCGTGCCGAGTGGGCAGCTTGGCTGGGCGCCGGAGCCTCCAGAGCACCGATCGTCGGGATCCTACGACCGGAATGGCGGCAGCTCGTACCAGCGCTCGGAGCCTGCTTCGCAAGACCGTCGCGACTACGACCGAGAGCGCGAGTCGAGCCACAGAGAGAGAAGCCGCCCGAGTCGACGCTCGCACTCGCGTGAGCGCAAGCACCGGAGCTCGCGCCAGCGGTCGGCGTCGCGGTCGTCGTCGCGCTCGCGTTCGCGCTCCCGTTCGACGTCGGAGTCCCCCGTCCGGTCCGGTCGGAGCAAGCGCAGCCGCAGCCGCCGCCACCGATCGCGCTCGTCGTCTTCGTCGAGATCTCGCTCGCCGCGGCGCCGTCGCTCGAGGTCCGGAGACGACCACCGCCACTCGTCGAGCAGCTCGCGCCGGAAATCGTCGGGCGACGACAGCCGCCGCAGCCGCAGTCGGGACCGCTTCTACAGCGACGAGCAGGAGCAGCAGCCGAGCAGCAGCAGCAGCAGGTCGCGCGAGGATCGCTCTCGCCGGACCTCGCGGTGGCACCCCAAGTAGCAAGCGGCCGGAGAGTGGTCGCCGCTTGGAACGTTGGCGCTGGGATCGTCGGCCCGCGCCGCTCGCCTGCTTGAGAGTCTGCGCAGACTCGATGTGCGTGCTTCCCGTCGACCCGCGTGGCTGCTGCCTGACGATCTGCGCAGCTTGCTTGAACCGTTCAAGGGGTAGCTGGAGGCCAAGACCGTCGCCTGGAGTCTCGACCGTCGCCGCTCACAGACGCTAAATCGAGTACTGCAGTTCGCTCGTTGATCGATCGGTGCGCGCGTGTCCGAACGTGTGGTGATGAGGCTGGCGCGGTGGTTCGGCCAGCGCCGCCAGCGCCGTGTCAGTGTCGCGCCCGTGAAGCCGCCTGCGACTGGAGCAAGTGCGTCCTGCAGCTCCGGCGTCGCTCCGTTCGCGGACGCGCTCCTCGACGTCCGCGACGCGGTAGTGAGCAAAGGCGTCGCGTTTGCTCCTGCCGCCTACCGCGTGCTCTGGGCGGGCATGCTCGGCGTCCACACCGCCGTCGCCGCCGCGTACGCTCAAGAGTGCGTCATCTACGTCCAGACGGCCGGGAACCCGCGCATGGACTCGTACTTGCAGCACTTCGGCGTCAGCAGCCACCTCCGCGCCGACGTGTCGAGCGCGATGATCGCGACGAGCGCCGCGATCGCGGCGTGGCACGTTGCGGCGTGCTTGCGCGCGATCTTCCATTCGCTGCGCTTGCGCCGCCTGGTGTTCGGGAGGCCGTGGAGGCCGCTCTACTCCTTCACCGGCGCCGAAGTCGACGCTCGGCAGCGCAAGGACTCGGTCCTGACGAGAGTGAAGCGGACGCTGTGCTTCCTCTACGCAGTCGCCGGCGTCCGGAGCAAGTTCTTCGACGCGGCGTTCAACGTCCGCGAGGTCGTCGACATCGCGTCGCAGTCGTTCCAGGCGTTCCAGATCTGCTCGAGCGTCGCGGACCCGATGATCCCGAACCTCGCGGTCGTCGTTCTCGTGCTGAGCTGCTGGTCCACGCCGGTGCTGCGGCTGGCTCTGCGCCGCAAGGAGGTGGCCAAGCGCCTGCTCTGCCTCGCGCTCGACGTCTTCTTCGACCTCTGCTTCACGATCGGCTTGCCGTTCCAGATCTTCGCCGTGTGGAACCGCATCGTCAAGGGGACGTTCTCGGACCCGGTGCTCGTCGTGCGCAACGCCGGCGTCCTGTCGCTCTTGCTCGTCAACTCGTGGCGCATGTTCGTCGCGTCTCGAATCCCCGCGCTCAGCACGATCGTCGTCTTGGAGTCCGTCAAGTCGCTGATCAAGGTGCACAGCGCGAGCAGGCAGCTACGCAGCAGCGCGAGGTCGAGCAGACTCTCGATGTTGCTTCGCCGCAAGGTCGAGCCGAGCAGCAGTCGCCCAACGCAGCCAGCAGACCGCCTCGAGACGATGCTCTTTGCGGCGCAACGAGACTCGACGCTCGCCGTCGTCGACGTCGCCTTCGCGCTCTTCGGAGGCTTCGTGCTCGTGGTCTACTGCGCCGCCATCGTGTCCGCACTGCCCGAGCACCAGACGCCGGGCTGCAAGCTCCAGATGCGGCCGTGGCTCGAGCTCAACGAGCCGTGCGCCGTCCTGGAGATCGACTGTGCGCAGCGCGGGCTCAGCGGGAGTCTCCGCGAGATGGACCTCGCGCTGCAAGTGGCGACGGCGCACCAGCTCCAGGGCCTCGCCTTCGCGAACTGCCCGGAGCTCCACGTGCCGCCGCGGATCCGGCGCCTGCCGTGGCTCTTGATGCTCACGATCTTCAACTCGACGATCGTCGAGTGGAGCGACCAAGCTGCGCTCGACGCGCGCCTGCACCCGCACGTCTCGATCGTGCTGCTGGTGCGCGCCAACCTGTCTGGGATCCCGGCCGGGCTGCTGTCTGAGCGCTTCCCGCCGACTGTCGTGGACTTCCGAGTCCACGAGAGCAACCTGACAGCGCTGCCGGACGAGCTCATTGCGACGCGCTGGCCGAGCCGCTTGCAGAACTTCGTGGTCGAGCGCAGCTTGCTGACGCGAGTGCCTCGCTTCCTCGCCGCGATGCACATCAGCAGCGCACTGTCGCTCGCGGGCAACCGCATCGCGAGCGTGTCGCTGGCGGAGATCCTGAGCACGGCGTGCAACCGGTCGTTCCTCGGACATAACCCGCTGCGGAAGCTCGAGCTCGGGTCGTCGCGGCCGCTGTCGCTCGCGAGGGTGAGCGAGATCCATCTCGAGCACTCGGCCGTGGACGCGCTGCCGGAGTGGACGACAGCACCGCTGAGCGCAAGCGGCCGCAGTCGCAGCATCCGGGTGTTTGCCAGTGCGAGTCCGCTGTGCGACGCCGGCGCCAGCAACGTGAGCTCCAGTGGGAGCGTCGTGCAGATCACGTGTTCGCCTCCCGCCGCAGGAGGCTACTACGAGTCGCTGGACACGCTCACCCAGATCCTCAGCAAGCAGTGAAGCAGTGACGCAGTGACGCGCGAGAGCAGGCGAGCAGCACAAACCCGATTGTTCAAGGAAGAGCAAGAGGCGTCACGTCCGGAGCGCGTAGAGCTTGCGCGAGAACTTGATGACGAGCGGCAGCATGGCCTTGCGCAGGATCTTCTCGCGGCCGGCCGAGTTGTCGAGCCACTGGAGCAGCCCCGTGACCTGCTTCTCCGGCGTCTCGAAGTCCACCTTGGCGCTGAAGAGCTCGATCGCGACGCGCGCGAGCACCATGAGGAACGCTACCTTCTTGAGCGTCTCGGCGTCCGTGGCGTGCGGGAAGCGCTTCTGGAGCGCCAGGTACGCCTTGAGCAAGCCCGCGACCTCGGCGTAGAGGTGCTTGAGGCTCACGCGATCCATGAACGACGGGACGATCTCAAAGTCCATGGCGAAGTTGAGCACGAGCTCGAAGCTGATGCCGAGCAGCTCGTCCCGCGCCGCGCTCGGGTGGTGGTGGAGCGCGCTGTAGAACTCGCAGATCGTGCCGAGCGGCCGCAGCTCGCGCGCCAGGATGCTGTGCATCTCGAGCATCGAGTGGACGACGTCTTCGCGTGCGTGTCGGCGAGGCTTCCCCCACACGTCGCCGCTCGGGCTGCCGTCGATGTCGACATTGCCGGAGACGCGCTGGTTGTCGGTCCCGTGGCCGATGTGCAGCACGAGGCTGTTGAGGATCGTCCGCATGACGACGCTGCACGCGGAGGACGGCGAGCCCGCGCCTGGGCTCCCGCAGAACGCGCTGCTCGCTCCAGTGAGCGAGAGCGTCGAGCTGCTGCTACGGTGGAGACCAGCAGAACCGCCACCTGCGGTGTTTGGTGCCCCGCTGGTGCATGCGAGCATGGTGTTCGCTCGCATGCGCCGCTGGATCGGGTGCAAGTGCTCGGCGACGACAGTCTGCAGCACGCGCGTGACGGCGAAGCGCGGGAACCGCTTCATGCCCACGAGCGTCACGGCCTCGTTGAACGCGTCTTGGTTCAAGTAGCGGAACTTCTTCGTCTCGCTCGCGGAGAACGCGGTCGGCGGCGGCGCCGTCTGCGCGAACGCGTAGTCTCGCCGCACGACGACCTTGCGCCGGTTCTCCTGCGACTGACTGAGCACCTTGGCGAGGATCACGTCGACGTCGGCGGCGGACACGTGCGGCGGCTGCACGAGGCCGCTCTCGAGGAAGAACCGCCGCACCGTCGCGACGTGCACGCCGCAGCCGTCGAGCGACGCGCCGAGCGACTCGAAGATCTCGTGCAAGCTCGCCTCTGCGCACGAGAGTGAGTGTGAGAGAGTGAGAGGGGCCTGACGAACACGAGAACGCTCCTCGTCCTTCGACGCCGTACCGATGTCTTCCCGCTCGATCGTCTCGGGGTCTGCGGTCTTCGTGTCGCCGCTCTCGAAGCTCCCGAACGCCGACTGCCTCCGCGGACTCCCGCGACCGCCGTAGGTGCTGAACGCCGCTGCTCCTGCTGACGTGTCGATAGGCTGAACGGCGAACGGGCTGCAGCTCGAGCCTCTGCGCGGATGATCCGAGACGCATGCGCTGGTGCCTCGCCGCACGTGTCGAGTCCGAGAAGGCGACGACCTCCCGATCTCAGCAAACACGCGCGGCTTCGGCGCGTCGACGTCCTCTTCGCGCATCCGCAGCGCTTCGAGTCCTTCGCGTCGACAGTCCTCGAGCAGCCGCACGAGCTCCTCCTGCGCAAACAGCAGCGCGTCAGCTTCGTACGCGAGTCACCGGCAGCTCCGCTCGACGCACCTTCTCGTATCCGATCGTCTTGGCGCGGATGACGGCATCGTCGCGCTCGAGCTCGATGCGCTCCTTGAGGTGCCGGATCTCCGACGTCTTATGCTGGTAGTCGACACGCAGCTTCTCCTTGTGCACGAGCTCGCGCGACGCGCTCAAGTTGTGCGAGCTGAGCACCTTGATCTCTCTCCGCGCGTCGTGGAGCGCGAGCGTGGCCTTCTCGCACTGCGCGACCTCGGCGCTCCGCAGCTCGCGCTCGACCTGGTACTTGCGGTTCGCGGTGCCGAGCGCGTCCTCCAACGCGCGAACGCGCTCGAGCACGTGCTGGTGCACCTCGCTGTGGTTCGCGATCCGACTGTTCTGCAGGCTCAGCAGCTTCGCCTGCTCCTGCGCGCGCCGGGACACGATCTTCAGGTTCTCCTGCAGGTTGTGGCACTCCGTCCGGAGCGCGTGAGTCTCCTCCGCGCTGCTCTCGTACATCGCTCGCCACGCTGACGCGTCTCGCTCGACGACTGCGCTCTTCGTACTCGCAGGACTGTTCCCAACACTGTTCTCCATCCCTCCAGACCCGCTCTTCCCACTGGTCTCCAGAGTGGCGTCCGAGACTGGCGAGAGACAGCGCTGTGCTGCTTGTTGTTGTTGCTGCTGCTTCGGCTGCTCGGCCCCTGACGATCGGAACCGGGTGTCCGCGTCGCGGAGGAACTGCTCGAAGAACCCGCCCGACTCCGAGTCCAGCGCCATCTCGTCGAGAAAGCGCGGCGAGTCGTCCGCGTGCAGCGCGAGTTCGTGAAGAGTGCTGTGTCCAGCGGAGCTGTTGGCATGTGCTTGGATGGATCGAGGATCCTCGTCGCGCCGACTCGAGTGCACACGCGCTTGCGCGTTCCAGTCGTTCCCATTAGTCGGCTCTGTACCGACTGAGTAGTGAAGATCGCCGGACGCTGTGACGAGTGGTGTCTCGCTCTCGTCGTCGTCGCGAAGCATCGGATCCGAGGTGTGGACAGATGACGAGGTCGCATACGCCGATGAAGAGTGGCGCTGCTCCGGTGTCCTGAAGTCGCTCTCTGGAGGCACAAGCTGGCGGCTCGCTTGATACAGCGACATCTCGGAGTGTCGGCTCCTGATGTCGCTGGTGCTGGAGCTGAGACCCGGACCGACAGGGTTGATGAGGCTCTCGAGGCGACTGCACACTAGCTGAGTTCTCTCGATGCTTGAGACCGACGCGAGCTTGGACCGGAGCGCCTTGAACGTCTGCATCGTGCTGCAAGACGACAACACCAGCCACAGCCATGAGCCATCACCACATAAGCTCGTGCAGCCCTATCACGCAGCGCCTCGTACGCTGACTTGGTGCGGTCGTTGATGGACGGCGCCTTGAGCGTGTACTCGACGGACTCGAGCGTCGCTGGGTCCGACAGCAGCGCGTCGAGCAGCTCGATGGCGTCGCTCACGGCTTCGCTTCCGTCGGCGCCACCATCGTCAGATGGACAACAGCAGCCCAGCACTCCCAGCACGATCTCCCAGACGCTGGCGCCGCCGCCGCCAGCTCCCCTGCCTATCACGCGCTTCGCTTGCGGGTGGCTCACGAAGTTGCTGAGGATCGCGACTCCGTTCGACTGCACCTGCTCGACGTGGCTGTGCGAGTGCATCGCCCGGAGCACGCTGTCCAGGATGCTCGTCATCGTGTCGACGAAGTGCGCCTCGGCGGCCGGCGGCAAGTCGGCGCTGCTCTCGAGCTCCATGCCGAGGAAGTAGACCAGGTCCACCGCGCTCGTCGCCACCTGCGCGTCAGCAGGGAACCGGCGCAGCGCGTCGAGGGCGACGAACACGGCGCCGGAGCGCGCAAGCTTGTCCTTGCACGTCTCGTCGTAGACCATGAGCTGCAGGAACTTGCAGCCGAAGAGCTGCACCTGCGCGTCTCGCGGATGCTGCTTCGCCAGCGCCAGCGCGAACGGCAGCGAGCCGGCGGCGTCGAGCGCCGCGCGGTTCTTCGCGTCGAACGCGAGCGTCTGGAGCACCTGGAGCGCCGCGCTCGCCGCGAGCGCCGAGTCGCTCTGGCCGCGCATGGACGCGAGCAGCAGCTCCACGACGCCGTCGCGGGTCAGCGCGTCGCGCTCGCGCTCGCCGCGACACGCGAGCTTGACGAGCACCCGGCTCGCGAACACGAACACGCCCTTGTCGTGCTTGTCCACGGCGTGCACGCGCCAGTGCTCGGGGTCGCTCAGCACCGTGCGGACGCACGCGAGCAGCTTGGCGAACGTCGGGTCGCCGACGCTCAGCTCCTGGCTGCGCAGCGTCGCCACCTGCGTCTCGAGCGTGCGCCAGAGCGCCTGCGCCTCTGCGACGAGCTCCTGCTCGAGGAAGAGCGCGCGGTCGCCTCGCTCGGGGACGTCGCGCAGCGCGTCCGCCTCGGCGTCGCAGTTTGCCAGCGCCACGAGCCGCTCGAGGATGCTCTCCATCTCGCTGTCTCACTGTTAGTCTGCGTGCGTGGCGGCGGGAGAACGAAGCCGAAGGGCGAGTGAGTGAGCGGCGCTGTACGCATATAGCTTGCGTGTGTGACGTTTGTATGGGCATTCGTGGGCTCATGCGGCCTCCTGTGGCAGCTGGCGCTGCTCGCGCTTCTCGCGGTTGAAGCGCGCGACGAACGACTCGTTCTTCCAGCGCAACACCATCTGCGCCTCGCGCGCGCGCTCCACCGTGCGCGTCTGCAGCCGCGACTCGAGCACCTGCCGCCAGTCGGTCGTGGCTTCCTGCGACGCGTGGGCCACAGGGATCAGCGTCTCGCTGCCTCCACCAGATATACACGCACCGCTCGCCTGCAGCCACGCGCGACGCACCTCGGAGAACGTCTTCTCCCACTCGATGAGGCTCGTGGCGAGCAGCCGCTTGGCGACCTCGCTGCTCTCTCGCACACACCGAGCGCAGTCAGCGTCCACGCGCGTGCGTGCGTGTGTCCGAGACGCCTGCCTCCACGCACCCGACCGAGTCCTCGTGCGTGTCGTCGCTGTTGAACGTGACCGCGTTCTCGAACATGAGCACCAGGTCGGCGCGGTAGGCGGCGGGCGTCGCGTACTGGCCGCCGAGCAGTTTGCTGCGCATCGTGCGCAGGTCCATGGGCTGCGCGACGACCTCGAGGTACGTCGGCAGGTTCATCGCCACGGGGTCCACGGGCTCGAGGAACGGCCACGCGAGCGGGTGCGCCGCCAGCCGCTCGTGGAAGAACACGCAGCGTGCGTGCAGCGCCTCGTCCATCGGCGCGCCGGTAGCGTGTTCAGCACCTGGGGATATAGTATAAGAAATGTTTTCTTGCATCAATCGTGCTGGAAGTGGACGAGCGAGCGACTGGAAGGCTGGCTGACGCACCGGAAGAAGGCTAGCGTGTCGGAAGTGCGGTCTAGATTGACGAGACTTGTGTTCACATCGACAGCTTCCTCTTCTTCGCCTCCCGATGAAGATCACACCAACGGTAGAACGTGCATGCATGTGCTATAATACCAACTACTGTGTACGCTGCGTCTGACTGTCTACGGACCACCGGGCGGCGGGCTGGAAGAGCAACCCGGGCCGCCGACGATCTTCAGGCACGCGGTCGACGGGTAGATGCTCATGATGTTGGTCGTGACGGACCACGCGAGCGCGAGCGAGAGGTACACGACCGTGAACGCCCCCATGAAGTAGCTCGAGCCGCCGAGGCGCTTGAGCATCTGCGTCT
>JAASGM010000532.1:0-17541 GCA_023334215.1 Globisporangium cystogenes | reverse complement strand
GGCGTGCCGCCCTCCTCGCGCTCCTCGCGGTTCGACAGGTACCGGTGGTCGGTCTCCGTGACGAAGAAGACGGTGCCGCCGCCCGCCGCGGTCGGCACCGCGTTGCCCATGAGCCGCTTCTTGACGACGAGCACGCCGGGCGAGCCCGGGCCGCCGACGAACTTGTGGCCCGAGAACACGACCGCGTCCTTGTACGCGAACGGCCGCAGGTCGCCCGTGACCACTGGGTTCATGTCGATGCTGACGTACGGCGCGGCCGTGGCGTAGTCGAAGACCGCGAGCGCGCCGTGCTGGTGCAGCAGCGCCGAGAGCGCGTCGACGTCCGCGAGCACGCCCGTGAGGTTGGACGCGGCCGAGAAGGCGCCGATGCGCAGCGGCCGGTGCGCGAACTGCTGCAGGCGCGTGCGCAGCACGGCGGCGTCGACGCGGCCGTCGTCGCCCTCGGGGATCACGACGACCTCGGCCGCGCTCTCGCGCCACGGCAGCAGGTTCGAGTGGTGCTCGAACGGCCCGACGAAGACCACGGGCCGGGCGTCCGCGCCGGCGTCCGCGGGCAGCGGCACGTGCAGCCCGAGCGCCGCCACGAGCTTGTGCACGGCGCTCGTGGTGCCCTGGCCCGTGAAGAGCACGCAGTCCTCGGCAGCGCGGCCCGTGACCTTGGCGTTCACGGCCTGCGCCACGAGCTGCCGCGCCTCGTGGCGGAAGCACGTGGTCTGCAGCCCCGTGGCCGAGGCGCTCGAGTGCGTGTTGGCGTAGAGCGGCAGCACCTCGCGGCGCACGAAGTCCTCCACGCACGCGAGCGCGCGCCCGCTGGCCGTGAAGTCCGCGTAGCACACGGCGCGCGCGCCGAACGGCGCGTCCACGAGCGCGTCGCGGCCCACGACGCTGCGCGCGACGAGCCGCAGCGGGTCTTCTTCTTCTTCTTTCTGCTCCTCGTCGCCGCCGCCGCCGCGACCATCACTCTCGTGCGCGTGCGCGAGCTGCGCACTCAGGTCCTCGGCCAGCTCCTCGCAGAAGAAGCGCTCGTCGCCGCAGTCTGCGCCGCTGCGCAGGATCGCCATGCTGATGACGCACGAGGAGCTCCGAAGAAGGAATGAATGGGTGGGTGGGTGGACACGTCTCTTCCGATAGTGAAGAAAGTCAGTCCATCACTTCCTGAATCTATTCCCTATCAGAGCGCGACGGTGGACATACTGAAACCGAGTCATTCGCCATTAGTCAAGTGGGCACGTATCGCCAGCATGAGCGCGAGCGGCATCAAGCTCGGCTTCGTGCTCAAGAAGCCCAAGAAGACGCCGGGCACGCTGGCCGCCGCCGCGGCGACCGGCGGCCATGGGAAAAGCGGCAGCAGCAGCGGCGCGTTCGCGTCCGCTAGTGCGAAAAGCGAGGGAGACGCGCGCGAGTTCGTCACGAGCTTCGACCCGCACGCAGTGGCGCTCGACGCCGGCGGCCACGCGAAGCGCGCGCTCGTGATTCCGCTGCTGCGCGCGAACGCGTGGGCGGCGGGCGGCGAGGATAAGGCAGCGAAGGCGACGGGCGACAGGTCGGCGGACGAGCGCGCGGCGGACGCGCTGCTGGCGGACGCGGCGCAGCGCCAGGCAGGCGGCGGCGGCGGCTCCGTCGGCGGCGACCAGACGCTCGTGATCCCCATGGCGAACCAGCCGCAGGCGCCTCCCGAGCAGCACCCGCCACCGCCACTGGAGACGCCGGGCGACGCGCGCGCGCGGGAGGTGCGCACGCGGCTCTTCAGCGCCGAGCCGCGCAAGGACAGCGGCGGCGGCACGCCGCCCACCGCGCCGATCCTGCGGCAGAACGCGGTGCCCGGCATGGACGCGCTCGCGGACGCGGGCGACAAGTTCCGGCTGGACGTGTCGCTGCGCCCGGACGCGCTCGACGTGCACAGCGACGCGTACGCGCTCGTGCCGATCGAGGACTTTGGCGCGGCGCTGCTGCGCGGCATGGGCTGGAAGGGCAGCGCGGACGCGGACGCCGACGCCGCCGCGAGCGCGGCCCCCAAGCCGCGCCACAAGCTGCTGGGCCTGGGCGCCACGGCGCGGCCGCCGCTGCCCGGCGACGCCAAGAACAAGCGCGGGCGGCCCCGCAGCAACCGCGCGGACGAGCCGAAGCGCCACGCCGAGAGCACGAGCGCGAGCCGAGCGCGCGAGAGTCCGAGCCGAGCGCGCGAGAGTCCGAGCCGGGAGCGGCGGCGCGAGCGCAGCGTCAGTCGCGACGGCCGCCGGGCGACCCGCGACGGCGACCAAGAGCGGGCGAGCAAGAGCGGAGCAACGAGCGGCGAGCGGCACGCGGCGTCGGCGAGCAGGAGACGCAGCCGCAGCAGCGAGCGGCGCCACTCGGACGACCGACGCAAGCGCAGCCGGAGCCGCGAGAGCAGCCGCCGCCGGCGCGACGACGACGACGACGACGGCCGCAAGCGCTCGAGCCGGCGGTGAGCGCAGGAGCAGCACAACAGAACGGCGTTGGAGCTTAGGGAACACGGCGGCGCGCTTCCTGGCCGCCTGCTCGCTCGTCTACGCGGTGCGCGGCGCGTCCGCAGCGCTCGGCGGCAGCAGCGACATGTCGAGCTGGATGGGCAGCGGCGGCACCGCGTTGCAGATGTCGCCGAGGCTGGCGACGCACACGCCAGTCGTCAGCCGAGTGCGCGGCGCGTCCGTCCGACCGTCTCGACCGTCTCGCGCAACACACTCTCACACACCGACGAACGTACGTACGTGCTCAGAACGGCGCCGCAGTTGTCGCGGAACTTGGCCATCGGGTCCGCGTTGGCGTCCAGCTTGCCGCTGAGCAGGTTCGCGCGCATGGCGGCCATAAGCGCCGCGTTGTCCTGCAGCAGCGCGCTGAGCTGCACGTCTTGCGGGTCGTCGAACGCGGGCGGCGTCGAGAACGCGAACTTGGCCGCCGCCTGCGAGCACGTGCGAGAGCAGCGGCGTGAGGACTCGCGGGCTGACACACGACACGCGGCTCAGGCGCACGTCGGGGGGCTGGTACGGCGCGAGCTTCATGCGCTTGGCGAACTGGTCGCGGCTCATGGACATGCTCTCGTGCGCCGCGCTCAGCGCCTTGGCCCGGAACGCCACGTCGCGCGCGCACTTGCCCGGGAGCAGCGCGGCGACCTTGACGTAGCGCGTGACGTTGTCGAACTGGTCGGCGGGGAACGCGGCGAGGCCCTGGTGGAAGACCTGGAGCTCCTGCGGCGACCACACGGCGTGGACGGTCGAGTACACGGCGCTGGGCGAGATGGACGGCAGCAGGTCTGTTGGCGGCGGCGGCTGCTGCTGCTGCTCTTGGGAAGGCGAGTTCGCCCCCATCGGCGCGGCGGCGAACGCCCCCGCGAGCGGCGCAGAGTACGCGTTCATGGGGGGAGGGGTGACGGCTTGCGAAGATCCGCAGTGCCCAAGCGTCGTCGCCTCTCGCCACTCGACGAGCAGCCAGCGCTGAGCAGCAGCATGTTCTGGCCGTTCCTCGCGCTCGACGGCGGCGAGCTGAGCTACTGCCCGCTCGCTGACTTCGGCGCGCAGGACCTGCGCGAGGGCAAGGACCTGTACGCCAAGGCTGTGGTGGCGCAGCCGCTCACCGGCCACCTCGCGCTGCGCAACGCGGCGCTCGCGCGGGGCAGGATCGTCGTCATGGAGCGCGGCGCGTGCGACTTCGTGACCAAAGTGCTCCACGCGCAGGCGGCCGGCGCGGTCGCCGTCCTCGTCGCCAACACGTGGCGCGACGAGGCACCGTTCGTCATGGACGCCGGCAGCCGGCAGGGCGACGCCGCGGCGATTCGCATCCCGGCGCTCATGCTGGCGCACGACACCGCGGTGGCGCTGTTCGAGCGCGTGCGCGCGAGCTTCCTGGAGCGCCAGGAGTACGCGCTGACGATCAAGTTCCTCGGCGCGCAGGCAGCGGCGCACGTGATGGAGCAGGCCGAGCGCCGCGCGTACGAGCAGCAGTGCAGCGAGCGCGAGACGCAGCGGGGGATCGAGATCGAAGAGCAGCAGCGGCAGGCGGCCAGGCAGCTCCGGAGCCGGCTGAGCGCGTTTCCGTCGACACCGTCGCCGGCGTCCCGAGCGAAGTCTCCGGACTCGTGCGTTGAGCGGCGCAGCTGCGAAGACGACACGAGTTCTGCCGAGTCAGGAGAGAGCAACAACAGCAGCAGAGCGAGCAGCTGCAGCGACAGCTCACTGTTCGCACACACACACGCCCGTGCGAGAGGAGCGCGCGTGACGAACCACTGGTGTCCGATGACCACTGCGCTGCTCATCATGGACGTGCAGAACTACTTCGCGCAGCCCCAGAACGAGAAGTGCCTCGAGCCGCACGCGAGCGTCAACCTCGCGTTCTACAAGCGCATCAACGCGGTGATGGTGCCGACGGTCCAGGACGTGCTGCTCGCGTGCCGCTCGAGCGAAGGCGTCGAGGTCGTGTACTCGGTCGTCGAGAGCGCCACGCGCGACGGCCGCGACCGCAGCCGCGCGCACAAGCACGCGGGCCTCCACATCGCCAAGTCGGGCTTCGGCGCCAAGATCCTCCCGCGGGTCGCGCCGATGGAGAATGACATCGTGATCCCGCGCACCGGCATCAAGTACGTCTCTCATGCGACTTCCTCGAGGGACTTGAGAGGAACCTGCTGACGCCCGTGGGAGGATCGTTTGCTCGCGTGCCGCAGCGTCTTCGAGTCCACGAACCTCGACTACACGCTGCGCAACCTCGGCGTCTCGCATCTCGTGGTGCTCGGGATCTCGGCGCTCCGGAGTCTCCAGGTGTGCGTCCAGTCGGCGCTCGACAAGGGGTACCAGGTGACGGTGCTCCGCGAGGGCGTGGCGCTGGAGGCCGACGCGTTCCTGGACGAGTGGCTCGACGGCGTCGAGCGGATCGGCTGCCAGGTGCAGAGCGCGTCGACGTTCGTGAGCGAGCTCCAGGCGTTCGCGAACCCCGAGATCGACGGCGCCGAGCTGTTCGCTGCAGAAGCGTTGGATGGTTGACAAGCTATACGCATGCCTCAATTAGTCGCCCCTATCACTTCAACGTGCACCTTTTCGCAACAGTGCGTAACAAGAGGTTACCACGCCTTGTTGTGACAGACCAGCCGATCTGGTGCGTGTATGGAGAACGACGCGTTCCTCGCGGACGTGCAGGTGCGCGCTGTCGCTCGGCTGCTCTGGCGTCTTCTGAAGCGGTCGTTCGCGTCCTCCTCGCTTCTGACTGAGTCGCCTGGCAGCGCGTATGCGCGGACGAACTCGCGCACTGCGTGCGGAGCTTGGAGACGCAGTTCGCCTCGCGACTCGTCGAGTGGAAGGCGGAGGTGGCTGCAGCACTCGGGAGACTCAACAAGTACGCTGTAGCAATGTCTGCGTCTGTGTGTGCACAGCATGCGGTTCTTCACCTACCTAAGGGAGTGTGCGGCGTCGCGTAGTGCGATCGCCGCTGTGCGCGAAGAAGCGCTCGGGGCTGTTCACGCCACGCGCGACGACCAAGAGGTGGGTCCCGCCTTGAGCGTACGGATGTGAGCATGATGCAATGAAGGACGGAGGTGCTGAGCGCGGCACGCAGAGCGCGTTCCGGACGATCCATGACCGTCTGGAGGTGCTGGATGATCAAGTGGTTCGCATCCACAACGGCGCGAACGAGAGAGCGATGCTGTTGAGTGCAGAAGACGAGCTTCGCGAGGTCTTGGACGTTGCTGTAGCAACAGAGAAGAAGACAAGTGGCGACTGCGATCCCAGCCAGCACGAAGTACCAACGATGCCAGCGGTGGAGACGGTCTCGGACGGGAAGGAACTCCCACTCAGACCGATCTCCGGAGCGAGGACCGACGTGTCCGGGTTCGAGGCTCTGAGTGCTGCAGCCTATGTGCTTCAGCACTGTCGGTTCCGACGCGGACCAGACGGAGTCGTGGACACGACAACCGGAGTCGTCGTCCCGTTCACTGAGCTCTCCGGCTACGTGCAACGGGTCTCCGCGGGTTTGCGCGACCGAGGCTTCCAGGCGGGTCACGTGCTGCGCTTCGGGACGCAGTCGACGTCACTTCGGCTGCTGGTACTCGCGTTGTCCGCGTGGAACCTGCTCGGCATCACCGAGTTGGACGACTCGATCGATGAGGATCTCGTCTGTGAGGATGAAGCAGACAACATCGCGTGCCCACGAGGAGTCTGGTGGGTGTGCGACTCGGTCGAAGACATGCAGCTTCAACTTAGTCGGCTGAGGTGGGAACCAGAACGGGTGGTTGCGGTTCGTGAGGGGGAGCAAAGTAGCTCCAGCGAGTGCGTGTCGTACGACGATTTGCTCTCCACGCAGACGCTCTGCGAGATCTCGTACGCCAGCGTACGTGCTTGGTCCACCCAAGTTGTTGCTCTGTTGGAACTTGCTGACGATGTGAGAGCAGGTGCGGTCGGACACTGTCGCGATGCGAGTCCAGAGCAGCCGCAACGGAAGCGACTGGCGCAGCGCCTCCTTCACCCACCTCGAGATCATCGAGAGCATCGAGCGATCGTTGGACGGGATATCGAGCGACTTGCTCGTCCCGGATGCGCCGCGAGGCTGCGTCTTGGATGGACTGCCGTTCAACCACTCAGCGTGCTTGGTGCTCGGCGTGCTGCCAGCGGTCGTCATGGGCGTGTCGGTGCTTCCAGTGCGGCTGAGACTCAACGAGCTCATGCTAGAGTCCCACTTTGCAGCGCACGAGGTGCGTTCGGTGTGCTCGCTCTCCCGTTTGAGAGACGTTCTCATGCTGCATCGCGCTGTGTCTCCTCGCAGATCACAGCTGCCATCGTGTCTCCAGCGGATCTGGCGCTGCTCTCCGAGTGTCGGACTCTGCGAAGACTGCGCAGTGATGCACTGCGATGCGTGCTCTGCGTCGGCGCGCCGACACCCACTCTCCCTCGCTCGCTGCGAAGCCTGGCGACATGGAAGCCTGATCTCCGATGCCGACGACTCCTATCAACCACCGCGGTGCTCGGAGGCAGCTTTGCGACCGGCGATCTCCTTGAGCCGATTCGCCAGAAGACCCAGTCGCTGTACCAAGCGCTCGGCCGGCCGCTTGCGAACGTGTGCTGTCATGTGAAGAAGTCAGCACCGAACTCGGAGATCTGCGAACTGACAGTAGAAGCACATCAACGTCTTCCATTCGCGACGACAGGCGCCGGCAGCGGGATCTTCATCACGGTATCCTGGGAGTTGAAAGAGCTCGGCACCCCAGTGCTCAATGTTGTCGCAGTGTGTCGGGAGCGGAGCACCTGCGCAGGAACTCCAGCAAGTGGGTTCCCAGCGCTGCCGATCGAAGAGCTCGTCGCTTCCCACCCGCTCGTGGCGGATGTGGCCATTCTTCAGATCGAGCGAGACGAGGGCAGCGAAGGGCGTGGTCGCATCGACGCAGAGCGAGGTGGCTCTCGCCTCGTTGCGTTCGTGAGTCTGACACCCGGTGCGCGCAAGTACCCCGACGACAGCCTCGCCACGATCGAGAGCTTCGTGGCGAGGAAAACGCTAAAGGACGACGACGTCGCTGCCATCCGAGAGTTCGCGCTCGCGGATCGCATCCCCCGTGATGTCTACGGAAGAGCAGCCTTGAAGGCGCTTGAGCAGCGACTCCCAGGCAGCGCTCCTGCCGCTCTTGAGACTCGGCCTTCGTCATAGGCCACATGCACGTCGAACAACGCTGTTCACACACTCGGAGGTGAATTCAGTTACTTACGTTCGTGCTGCAAGCTCCAGACACAGAGATTGCGCTGCTGACGACTCAGTCTTGCGTCGGGTATGCCGACAGATGGGAGCGGTGGTGTCGGTGGCTCGCACGCCGCTTCTCGCGCGCTCGTCGTCGCTTCGCCTCGATCTTCGCGGCTGCCGTTGGGTCGTCGAGCGACGCGAGCAGACTCGCCATCGGGATCAGACACAGCGAGAGCTGCTGGCCGGCGCTGTCTGACGAGCTCGCGTCCGGCTCCGCGCCTTCACGTTCGTGTCGCTCGTCTTCCCAAACGTGTCCGAAGATGTCGGGCTGCTGGCGATCACCAAGCGCGAGGATCGAGGGCTTGTGCCACGACGACGCGCCGGTGGAGGCGTTGTAGTAGTACGGCAGCCCGTCCGGCGTCGAGTACTCGACCCACGCGTCGGGGAACAGGTCCGAGCTCAGCTGCGACTGAAGGAGAGGAGACGTCGAGGAGGTGGGGCTCACCAGCGTCCCTGCTGCGCCCGAGGTCCTCAAGTGGTTGCTGGACGGACGATCTGGCGCTTCGTCGTCGTCGTCGCCGTCGCCGCCTGCCCTCGCCGAAGCCGCGTACAGCTCGTGCGAGTTCGCCATGTACTCGTTGATCGCGACCGCGCACTGGATCTTGTTGCTGTGGAGCGCGACGTGGTACGCCGTGTGGGTCTCGTGGTTCTGGATGTGCGGGTTCGCTGCGGTCTGCAGGAGCGCGCGCACGTTGTCGACGCAGCCGTAGCCGGCGGCGACGTGGAGAGCGGTGTTGCCGTCGCTGCATTGACAGTCGATGTACCCCGGGACAAGCTCGCAGAGGAAGTGCATCGCCTCAACACCTGTCGGACACGCTGCCGCATAGTGGAGCGCGGTCCAGCCGTTCGCGTCGATCGCCACTGTCTCCGCGCCAGCGCCGCAGAGCATCTTAAGGATCTATAGGAAGAGCGATCGCCACGCGGGTGAGAGAAGCTGGCGACTCACTCGGCTTTGCGAGTCGGAGGCATGGCGCGACGTACGCGGAGGTCACCGGCGTTCGCTGCTGCGTGGAAGGCGGTCGCGCCAAGCGCACACGGTTGGTTGATCGCGATGCCGTCCGCCTGGACGAGAAGCTCCAGCATGTCGTCGTCTCCGGACGCCGCCGCGAGCAGCAGGGGGCTCTCGTCGCTGTTCACAACAAGCACGCAAACACGTGAGCGAGAAGCTGTGAGCTCAACATCCCACTCGGATGCGAGACACCGAGCAACGCACTCGTCGTTCTTCGCGTTGCAGTCGACGCCGGCGTCGAGCAAGGTCCGGATGATCCGCGGTCCTGCGCCGAGTTTCAGCGCGACGATCAGGAGCGAGCTGCCGCTCTCATCCACCATGCGCTGCGCGTGTCCGGAGTTCGCGGCGAACATCTCGTCGAGCGCAGCCCCGTCTTCGTGGATGATCGCGCGGGTGACGCGAGCGAACGCGCGCTCGTCGAACGGCGGCGAAGCGTCTGTGGGCGTGGCCGCAACCGCCGCAGCGTAGCGCGTCTCGCTCTTCGCTGCTCCGAACGCGAACTCGATGTCTTTGTAGGTCGGGGAGTGGTGCTGGTTGCTACTGCTCTGCTGCTGCTGCCGGCGCGCACACTGGCTGAAGACGTCGAGGTACTCGCACCACTGCTCGGCGTCCATGCAAAGCGTCGTGGACGATGTAAGCGCTCTCTCCTCGTCGCCGTCGATACGCGTCTGCTCTTCCAGCTGCGGGCGGCACTGGAACACGACCGTGCGCGGCCCGGAGGTGACGATCTGGAAGCTGTTCGGCGGCTCCTCGGGCATCGTCACTTCCACGATGTCCACGAACGGAATCGCGCAGCTCTCGCCGTCCTGTTCGCCCTCCGCGTCCTCTCTCCACTGAACACAGGCGAAACCATCGCACGAAGCAGCGCAGCTCAGGCAGCTCTCCTGGTACACATAGTAGCCATCACTCCAAGCACGCACCTGCAGCTGCGACAACGTGCTGTCGACCTCGCACCACACGCGCCTCGCGGCGCCGAGCCGCTTGGCTGCTTGATGAGCTGCGCTCTTTCGCGCTGTACCGCGCTGTCTCTCGTGTGCATCGCCGCCGCTATCGCTACTGCTGCTACCCCCAGTCGCCTTCCCAGTCCCCGCTGTCTTCGCGTTGGTGCTGCAACAGCTCTTCCGGTGGCACCGCTCCGCTCTCCGATCCGAGCACCACGCGTTCTCGCACCTGCTGCACTTTCTGGGGTATAGCGGATCCCCACGATGGTCGGCTCCGGCGGGGCTGCTCGCGAGCGGGAACACAAGCGCGCGGTGGCTGTTCGAGCCCTCAGACGGGAACTTCCAGAGGTATCCGCCGATGCCGCGCGCGTCGTCGACCACTACCGCGTCGTACTGCGTCTTCAGGCGGCTGCGCTCGTAGCGACCCGCAAAGCTCTCGTCCGACATGTCCTTCATCATCTGATGGGCTGCGTCCGTTCGCGTCTCGTCCGCCAACCGACGCGAGACGCGAAGTGCCGCAATCGAGACTTGGAAGTTCTCCGATTGTCATCAACCGCACGCAAGTTTGCAACGCTCGTGAGCGCCTCTCCTGAGATGGTTGGGCTCCACACATGGTTGGTCCTCACTCCGATCACTTCGATGCACGTGCTGACCAGCGGCTTATGGACGCGAGCTTTTCACCAAGTTGACTTGGACATCGGAACTGAGAAGGCGCCGAGCTGGTTGAACTGGCAGCCAGAGTCTGAACTGGAGCTGGAGACTCCGTAGTGGAAACAGGAGCCTTCGTCGTAGCGGTTGTGTCGCGGTGCCGAGTTCGTGGATCAGGACATGAAGATCCGATTCCGGTGCAACAACAAACAGAGCCCACGAGTAATTGGCCAATCGAAACGCTTTCCCCACTGTTTGATACAACCCCCCAATAATAATTCTATCTGCTGAGTCTGATCGGACTAACATCTCCACTAATCCGCTTCGGTTAGACATTGCGCTCCCAACTTCTGTTTGCAAATCTATCGTAAGACCTGGTGGAACGCTCTCCTGGCTCAGCTCCTCCGTCCGTCCGCAACGAGCACCACATGGCACAACAGAGGAGAGCACGGCGTTCCTGTCGTAGCACAGGCACAAGCTGGTGTTACAACAGGCGCTCCGCGTGTCTGCGAAGAATGTTGGCGAGCGTGGACTGACCGGATTACCCTTGCTCGTCAAGCGAGCGCTGGCCGTAAACGCCACTCGAAGTCCGTCTGGCAGGATCCGAGGCACGCGTCCACTTTGACACCCCGTGCGCTCGCAGTATACTAGCTGGGCTCTGAGCTGCAGACGACCACGTCGCGCTACGCTCACATCTCAATAATTCTGCTGCTCCTCAAGACTCTTCGGAGCCCCCGTCCTCCAATGACGCGTATCGTGATCATCGGTGCAGGCACCGCGGGTCTCGTGCTCTCGATGACGCTTGCCGCAAGCCTCTCAGCTGCTGACGCCGTCGAAATCGTCGTGCTCGAGAAGAGTGCGTACTTCTACCACACGTACGGCACGCCTCGAGCGTACGTAGACGAGAGCTACATGCCGAAGCTCTTCGTGCCGTTCGACAACGCGTTCCCGAAGCACGCGCGCGACTTCGTCCGGATCGTCCGCGCGTCTGCGACCAAGATCAGCGCGAACCCGAGAGCGGTGACGTACCGAGCGATCGACGCTCACGGCAAGGAGGCTCCCGACGAGTCGGTGCTCGCCTTCGACTTCCTCGTCATCGCCACGGGCAGCAGCTACGCCACTCCGCTGAAAGAAGCTCTCGCGCCGCACTCAAGGGCCGACACCGAAGCCGAACTTGTGACGGTGCGTCACAAGATCGCGAACGCGCAACGGATTCTGGTCGTGGGTGCTGGGTCGACGGGCTGCGAGGTGGCCGGAGAGATCGCTGCGTGGTTCCCAGACAAACACGTGACGCTCATCGGCGCGGCGACCGAGCTGCTTCCGAAGAACAACGTGTGCGCCAAGTTCCGCAGCGCGCTACTCGACGGTCTTGCTGCACGGCTGAACGTGGAAGTGATACTGGGGGAGCGGCTGGTGTCGAACCCGCGACTCATGGCGAATTGCTTCGAGAGGCGGACGCTCGTCACGGACGCAGGACGAACGATCGACTCTGACGTCCAGCTCCTCTGTGCTGGCTTCCATCCCGCCGGAGAACTCGTGCAGGCTCTGGATCCTGCGCTTGTCGACGACCGGGGCTACATCCGCGTGAACCCGCAGCTCCAGCTCGCAGGGGGCGAGCTCTACTACAACATCTTCGCGCTGGGCGACGCCACCGACAACCCGTCTCCGAAACTCGGATACGTCGCCGGGCGCCAAGCTCAGTTCCTCGCGCGCGAGCTGCTCACCGTGGTCCGCAAGTCACAGCACAGCTTCTCGACGCCGTTCCCGAACGTCGACGTCGAATGGATGCCGATCCCACTCGGGACCCACGGGGGCGTCATGCAGCTGCCGATCTGGGGCGGTGTCGTCGTCGGCGACTTCTTCACGCGCTTGTTCAAGTCCAAGGACTACTTTGCCGGGAAACTCTGGGGGATGCTTGGCGCCGCGATGCCGTCCAAGTAGCGAGTAGTGGATAGTGAGAGACGATCAAGCGTCGAGTGTGATTGTCCACCTGCTCTCGCTCGCCTCGCTCGCATCCTGACGAAGTTGCAGCAGGTGGTGTCGACGACATTCATCACCTCGCCCATGAATAGTACACTCGCTTCGTCTCAGAGCAGCTCTCCTGCACTCGCACGATGCGCTAGAACAAGCGAGCGATGCGGTGGACGTGGCGCAAGGTGGCACCGACGGGGACCGCGACCGTCGGTCCTTCGCTCTCAGACCCCGTCATCGAGCAGAGTCGTCACGAGCACCAGACGACGACGGCATCGACACAGCAGTGGCACGCGGAAGGCGACCACACCGACCAATCGACCTTGAGGCGAGATGCAGTGATCACAGCCACGAAGAACCCCGTCAGGCGCGACGCTGTTGTCCCGGCGACTGCTCCGAAACTCACACAGCGTGCCACGATCGCTGTCCTGAAACCAGGCGGCGCCGCGCCGATTCGCCATACGCTGTCCTCTCCGATGCTCGTCCAGAACCCACGGCGTCGCGCGCCAGTGTCGTCGATCTTTCCGATGGTCAGCCACCAACCATCGCAGCTCCAAGACCGGCCGCCACTGTTACGCACCGGGAGCATCTACGACCACGTACCGCCTGAGTACCTCGAGACGGTGCGCACACTGTTCTACACGTGCGACTTCAACGCGGACGGCAAGATCTCGCCTTCGGAGCTCGGCATCCTGCTGCAGATCATTGGAGTCTCAGAGAGCGAGGCACACCACTTCGTCACACAGCGGTTCCCGACGACCGACGTCGCGCACCTCAACGCCGACGTGATCGCTCGCTTCGGCTTGACATTCGAGCAGGTGCTGAAGGAGTGTCGCGACTACATCGTCGTGTGTGCGACGCACTCAGAGGCTCCGTCGAGCACGTTCCTCGTGCGCTGCAAGCCGCTCAAGCTCGGCTTCAGCAAGTGCGACAGCGACAACACGGGACTCATCACCAGGACGAAGCTCGAGATTGCGTTCCAGAAGCTCGGGAGCATCTTCGCGGACGACGAGATGGACGAGATCGTGCAAGTACTCGACCGGAACGGGGACGGCTGCATCGAGTGGAGCGACTTCCTTCACGCCGCGTGGTCCGACTCCCTTGCACACGCGAACTTGCGCATCGGCGTCCAGCTCTCCATCGACATCTTTGCCGACCTCCCCTTGCTGCTTCGCCCTGCTGCTCCGGGCACTCCTGGCGCACTGCTCGACGCTCCCGACCAAGGGCCGGTGTCGACGATGCCGAAGCCGCGGCGCACGCAGATCGACTTTCGAGTGTCGAGCTACACGAACCTTGCGACCTCTGTGGAGGAGAAGAGTCCAGCGACGCTGTCTCGAATGGAGCGGATGGGCGTCAACTTCCTCACGCGGATCTCGATGAAGCGCGTTGCCGACGCGAAACGAGCGTCGACTGCAGGCGCGGCTCCGGGTACTGTGCGCGACCGTTCTCGTCAGGACTCGCTGAGTGGGCGGTGGTCCTTCTCGGGGACTCCGGGAGCACCACGAGTGAGAGGAGCAAGGAGGAACGGGTTCCCAGACGATGTGCGGCGGCGCATCAAGCAGATCGAGGCGGTGGCGATCGCCGTGGGCTCGCTGGCAGGGATTGTCTCCGGACTGCTTTCCGTGCTGATCGAAGGCACGATCCCGAACTGCTTCGAGGAGAAGCACGGCGCGTTCCTCTACTACTTCTGCATCGTGCTCATCAACATCGCCGTGTCCGTCTTCGAGGTCAACGGCATGTACGTGACTGCCGTGGTCTGCGCCTTCCGCCTCACCGTGTGCACAAACCTGACCCTGTACCCGCAAGACGCTGAGCGGGAGTTCCTGACGCGAGCGATCGCGCGCGCAGCACTTCAAGTTGGCCACCGGCGAGACAAGATCTTCGGCATCGACCCGCTCAAGGACTCGCCGCGCCTGTCGATCCTTCTCTCGTACCTCATGTACAAGAGCAAGCGCTACGTGCTCAAGTTCCTGCTCAAGCTCTTCATCAAGCGCGTGCTTTGGCGCGCCGCCGCGAAGATGATGCTGAGTCTCCTGGTGCTTCCGATCAATGGCATCATGAACGCATGGACCTTGCGCAACGTAATGCTCAACTGTCGAGTGAGCATCATCGGGCCGCCGTGCGCACTCGACATCCTCGAGGTCTTCTTCCTCGACGACGACAGCTTCACGCCGTTCCAGCGAGTGGACTACATGCGCGTCATGGGCTGCGCGCTCGTATGCAAGCGCTCGGTGCACCCAAATCTCGAGATCATGCTCGACCACATGCGCCACCGCTGGATCAAGTCTGATCGGTGGCCGGTCAGTGACGGCTGCATCTGTCTCGGGAACCTGCAAGACTCCTGCCAGCTCCATCCACTGGACGACGTCACTCGGTTTCTGGGCAGCCTCGAGTTGTACGCCTCCCACGACAACGACCCAGTCTCGGGAATCTCGGCGAAGGACCATCTCCGCAACATCTTCTTCTTGCTCATCGTCGCCCTCGTCATCGACGGCAACCTCGACTGGGTCGAGCGGAAGCTGTACATGCGCATCTGTTCCGCCGCGCGTATGCAGAAGCACTGGGGGGAGATCCTGAAGATCAAGGACGACTTTGTCGCGGGCAAAGGTGTCCAGTCTGCCGCACTGTTCGCGCTCGTGGGGAATGATGTGGACCGGGCGGATCGGAGCTCCAGGATGACCACACGGGAGTTCCTGCGGTATCTCTGGAGCCGAATCTCGAGGTTGATGTCGTGGTAGTCGGATCGATGCGGAGCTTTTGAAGTGGTGCCAGTCCATCGGGTGGGAGTCGAGACAGCAAGAGCGGGCGGTCTGAAGAGCATCGAAGTAGAGACTTGCGTTGGGATGACATTGGAGTGTTTCGTTATGCAGTGGAACTCAAAGCAGTCAGGTCTACGTCTTGCTCACA
Organism: Globisporangium cystogenes; assembly: GCA_023334215.1. Classification (NCBI taxonomy): domain Eukaryota; phylum Oomycota; class Peronosporomycetes; order Pythiales; family Pythiaceae; genus Globisporangium; species Globisporangium cystogenes. The sequence goes on along the minus strand of JAASGM010000532.1, from coordinate 2,337 downwards.
AGAGGTGAGGTGCCCAGTGCCGTTTGTCGTGGAGTTGGCCGCAGGAGCTGGAACAGTGGTGTCTACTCCACCTACCTCCTTTGGTGAGTTCTCCGCACTCTTCTCAAGCGGCGGTGGGGTGCCGAACGCCACAGCTAAGCGTGTTATCCTCCAGTGCGAGACACCGCACGGACTCATGCAAGTTGGCCACGCCACACGCGAGAGGTGAACAAGCCGCTTTACACTGACACTCGATTGTTCATTGTTCCGTTAGACTACGATGGGTGGATGCGCTGCTGCTGACACGGCGATCTAAGAGTGCAGCTCTTAGTACTTGCTGCTGCCGGTGCCCTTGGCCTTGACCTTGCAGTCCGGAGTCTTGCTCGACGGGGCCGGAGCCGAAGTGGAAGATGGAGCAAGGGCATCGGTCTCGTCGGCATCAGCGTCGCCACCAACATCGCCTGACGTGGGCTTCGGGGTGCGGATCGTGGACGGACGAGGACGAGGGCGGCGCGTCGGTGTCGGAGTCTTAGTTTCAGGCGCCTTCGTGCCCGGCGCCTTCGAAGTCGTGACAGGCACCGGAGCCTTTGATCCCTGGCTCTTTGTCACTGGAGCCACCGTCGTCGCCGCGGGCTTCGTCGTATCGCTTGACGGAGCAGGCGTCGTCGAGTTAGAGCTGCTGCTACCACCGCTGCAGTTCTCGATCGCTGCCGGGATGCCGAACTTATAGAAGCGCTCGTAGTCTGTGTTGCTGCCCTTGTACTGCGTGTTCGCGATCTCAGTGCGATAGAAGTAGAAACACTTGTCGTCACCCATGTTCTTCATCTTCGTGGTGCGGTCGCCGCCGGTGAACGTCGGACACGTTGGCGCTGACTTGGCACCTGCTGTCGTCAGCGTGATGTCCGCACACGAGCGGAACATCGATTCATCCCATCCGATGTTCCCATAGTCCGATCCGACGCCGAACCACGTCCACTGGAGCACGTAGTCGCCCGGCGACAGCCAGTCCGGCAGCGTGATCTTGTCGCCGCACGGAATCGTGTTCTCGTCAGCACCATCGTCGGCATACAGGTTGTTCTTGTTGTAGCTGCCCTTCGGGAGGCACTCGGGTCCAGACTCGCGGCACGAGTAGTGGAAGATGTTGGCGCTGCTGTCGAAGTCGGCCTTGGTCTCCTTGCCCTTGGGCACGAGCGACCAGCGGATGAAGCCGCTGAGGTGGTTGTTGCGCCAGTATCGCACGTCGATGGTCTTGCGGTCCTTGAACGACGTGGACTAACCGGGCGTCTCGACAGGGCATTCCATTTGACCCGGAACGTCGTCGTATCCCTTCGTCTCACGAGCCACGGGCGTCGTAAGCCATCCGTGTCCGGCGACCTGCGAGATGGAGCCGAGTCCGCTGATCGCAAGCAGGGCTGTGGATGAGATGGAGAGCTTCATACTGCTGTTGACGGTTGCGGCGTTGCTGTTTCGAGGGGACTTGAGAAATGACCAACGAAGGTGTTGATGTGAGCTGGTGCCGAGTGCTCCGGTGACCGCTTGCATGCAGGGTGTCCAACTGACCGACTGGCCGATCCTATTCCGCTTCAGCTCACACACAGACACTGTACCCGGACGCATTCGTTGTGCGGCGCTCGATGCGTGCACACTCACCACCACATGTAGGCTGTCCGGACATCTGATCGTACAGTTCGCCAGTCGAAAAGGCCATCCCAGGCAAACATGGTGCTCGATGTGTGTGCTCTGTCTGCGATGTCGAGGTTCGTCGATACTTGATACAGACATTGTACTCTGTCCAGGTGAACGAATTCAAACTTGCTGACGCAAATGAGATTTTTCGATCATCACGGCGGGAGTTCAGTGGCGAACCCGCATCAGCGCCACCTGCTGTGAGCGCTCGTTCCAGACCCGAGCCGCGAAGTGAAGAGAGCGCCTGTCGGGTTCGGCGAGTTTGCTTACTGGGCTTTCGGCATGGGCTTTCGGCATGACAGTCATACAGAAAGCAGAAGCGTGGCGCTCCACCTGGCGCAATGGAACACCCAAGGATAAAATCTTGCTCAGAGTTCGGATTATGAAGTCAGAACGCGGCAGCTGGTACCAGCGCTCCGGTGTTCACATGGCTGCCTGCCATGCATCCGGACCGCTGACTCTGGTCTCTGGTCTCAGGATCGCTGCTCTCTTCCTCTTCCAACGCACGCGCTCGCCCACTCCCACACTCGCCATTCACTCGTCAACTTGCTCCGTCGCGCCGACCGCCTTCCTCACTCTCCCCTTCCGCCATGAAGTTCCTCTCGGCGCCGCTTATGTCCGCCGCGCTGCTGGCACTCACGTCGTTCTCCCAAGTTGACGCGCACTCGTGGC
>JAASGM010000531.1:0-17559 GCA_023334215.1 Globisporangium cystogenes | reverse complement strand
CATGTATTTGGCTGGGAAGAGTCCAGATGCGGGGTGGTGAAGGCGGCTGAAGATCTCTGACATTCCAGCTCTTGCCACCAGCCACACACATACACACAGCAACAACTCGACATGGCGCGAACGCAGGCGCCGACCGAGCGCGCAGGCGTTAGGTGCGCTCGACTGGCTCGAGGACACTGGACAACGCTGGTAAATCACGAAACATTAATTTCTTAATTTATTCCTTTCATAGATTTCACTGTGTGGGTCACACAATGAAAAAGGAAGGGGTTTTGTGCGACCCACCTAACAAGATATTTACTAAATTTACGAGACGAAGATGTATAATTGCGCCGTTTTAAGTCATTTAGTGGTAATTTGTGATACTACGTGGAACCACTAAACTACTTGCGGCAGGCGTTTTTTTAAGTTTGGTCGCAATTACCGGTATGTAGATAATATTTCGTGTGAGCTGGATATGCGCATTCTGTGCTAAACTAATACTGCACTTGTGTGCATTTTGTAAAATACTCGTATTTGATTACTGTGTTTACCTTGTATGTTCTGTGCAAAGCCTAAGTCATGTTTAGTGCAAACATTGTGTTATGTGAGTTGTCAGTACGAGGTTAAAGGCAAAATAAAGGCAAATAAGTATTCTACGATTGCAGTACTGAAACAAAACATGGGATATCATGAGTGCACCAGTCCACTTGTCGTGTTCATTTGTTACTCGCCTATGCACCTATGCACCCGAGCCACTCGCCCGCTCCGCTCACAGCTCGCGCTCAAAGACCGCGGCGGCGCCCATGCCCGTGCCGATGCACATGGAGATGACGCCGTAGCGCTGGCCCGTGCGCTTGAGCTGGTGCAGCAGCGTCGCCGTCTGGCGCGCGCCGGTGCAGCCGAGCGGGTGGCCGAGCGCGATCGCGCCGCCCTTGGGGTTCACCTTGGCCATCGGGATGCCGAGCTTCTCGACGCAGTACACCGCCTGGCTCGCAAACGCCTCGTTGAGCTCGAAGACGTCGATCTGGTCGATCGAGAGGTTCGCCTTGCGCAGCGCCTCCGGGATCGCCACGGCCGGGCCGATGCCCATGACCGACGGCGGCACGCCCGCCACGGCGTACGACACGAAGCGGCCGAGGATCGGCAGCCCGAGCTTCTTGGCCACCGAGCGGCGCATGAGCAGCACGGCGCCGGCGCCGTCGCTCACCTGGCTCGAGTTGCCGGCCGTGGTCGTGCCGTCCTTCTTGAAGACCGTGCGCAGCTTGGCGAGGCTCTGCACGGTCGTGTCCTCGCGCACGCCGTCGTCCTGCGCGATGATCACGGCCTTCTCGTTGCCGTCCTTGTCCTTGAGCACCGTCGAGACGGGCGTGATCTCGTCCTTGAACCAGCCGTTCTTCTGCGCCGCCGCCGCCTTGGCGTGCGAGGCCGCCGCGAGCGTGTCCTGCTGCGCGCGCGTGACGCCGAAGCGCTCGGCCACGTTCTCGCTCGTGACGCCCATGGGGATCGTGCAGTCCATGGCGTCCTGCACGGCGCCGACGCGGTCCCAGTTGACCGTCGGCGCGTCCTGGCCGATGCCCGCGAGCGACATGCACTCGACGCCGGCGGCGATGCCGACGTCGTAGTTGCCGGCCTTGATCGCGGCCACGACATCCGCGACGGCCTGCAGCCCGGAGCTGCACTGGCGGTTCACCACGTGCAGCGGCACCTCGAAGGGGATGCCGGCGGCGAGCTGCGCCATGCGCGCCATGCCGGCGCCGGCGCCCGGCTGCAGCACGTTGCCTACGACGATGTCGCCCACGAGCTTCGGGTCCACCTTGGCCTGCTTGAGCACGGCCTGGAGCACGTGGCCGAGCAGCACGTCCGGCGTCGTGTCCTTGAAGCCGCCGCGCTTGGCCTTCGTGATCGGCGTGCGCAGCGCCGAGACGATGACGACGTCCTCGTCGACAGCGGCGGCGGCGCCCGGCGCGCCCTGCTGCACGTGCGAGCGGATGCGGTCGATGCGGTCCATTGTGAGGCGGGGGGGGAGGAGGAAGGGGGGGAGGAGCTTCGAGTGCTGGGCGGCAGATTCGCGAATGACTCGTGTTGAGCTTTTCGAGCGTTTTAGAGCTTAGGAATAGTTGTATACGTGAAACAAATGAAACTTCAAGTGGAATACGTAAAACGCTTGTTTTATCACTATCGGGTTCTCAAACAGGCGATCTTGAGCAGCCGCCAAAGTAGGAGCAGCATGAGCAGCTCCGCTGGCGGCGGCGGCAGCGCAGACTCGGCGGGCGAAGACGTGCTGGACGCCTTCGCGGCCTTCAACCAGCAGGTGCGTTGCGCTCTTCTCGAGGGAGAAGCTACAGACGGACGAACGCACCCGCTGACTCGCTCGCAACAGGCGCAGGAGCGCGTGCAGACGCTGCTGCGGGCCGCGGATCACCAGGCAAGTGTCTCCCCTGCGCTCCGAAGGCCCTCGCTCTTCACTGACGAGGAGCTGACACTGCGTCTTATCCGCTCCAAACACGTCAGCTCTATGCGCCTCCGACTGAGAGCGAGTGCGAGGACGAGGACTCGCACCTGCCGCCGCCGCCCGCGTTCGTGAGCGACAGCGTGCGGCTGGCGCGACCTCCGGACTTCCGGCGCTGGCAGAACACGTTCCCGTATCTGCAGGTGAGCGGGTGTGCGGTGCTGTCGACGCCCAGCGACGACCACATCTGCGCGCTGCCGACGCTTCCAGCGCCACTAGCGGCCAGCGACACGCGGCAGCCGGCAGAGCGCTCGCGGCATCACGAGCAGCTCGTGGTCTCCGGATTCAGCTGCCTGAGGGTCCCTGACGAGCGCCACGAGGCCACCGAAGAGATCATCGCGGCGTACGGAGACGCTCGCGTTGCGTTCGGAAGCTGCGAACGTCGGCTGACTGCGCTCTTGACTCTCTACGCGGCAGCGATGGCGTCATGGAGGAGATCGTCCTGCAGGACCAGCGCCGAGACGACGACGACGACGACGCCTCGGGAGAAACCCGCGACTCACACGCTGCAGGCGGCTGCTCGCCGCGCACAGCGCAGATGCACGAAGCGATCGACGCGCTGACGTTCGAGTGCTTCTCGACCGCAGTGGCGCCTCTCGTACGTCGTCCTGAGCCGAGTCCTCGGTGCCAACTCGCCAGTCGACCTGCTGACCTTGTGCACTTCCCAGATGACGTCGTTCTTCCGGGAGCTGCTCCTGCGGCAGCAGGCGCTGCTCCGAGCGCAGCGGGAGGAGGCGGAGACAGCAACGCAACACGCGGTGGCGGCGCGCGTCGCAGCGGAGCAAGCCGAGCGCCGTCGACGAGAGCGGCAGGCGGTCGAAAACGCGGAGCGAGCGGCCGCGGTCGCCAAGGCGGCGGCGGAGGAAGCCGCTCGCGAGGCCGAGCGGCAGGAGCTGCTGCGCCGGCAGCAGCGCGAGGAGAACGACGACGAGGAGATCCGGATCCGGACGCTCGCGTACTCGCACGCGCGCGAGTGGCTCCAGCCGCACAAGAAGTGCTTCTCGCATCGAGGGCGGCAGCTGTGCGTAGTGCGCGCTTGCGGAGCACGCGCTCGAGCGACCCAACCGCCCTAACTCTCTCTCTCTCGACGCTGACTGCATGGCGAGAGCAGAACGTACCTGAAGCCCGTGCTCGCTGTCCGAGTGCGTCGCTGGTGCCGCTTGTGCCTCTCACGCTCCAGAGCTGACCGTCTGCGCTGCAACAGGACGAGGACGGAGCGAACAACGCCGAGGAGAACGGCGCTCAGCCCTCGCCCGCACGCAGAGCTCCAGCGAACAAGGCGGCCCGCAAGTCCGTCAGGACAGCGCGGAGGACGTCACCACCCTCATCCAGCAGCACACAGCAGCTCCGTCTGCCGCGCTCGAGTTCGCCGCAGCAGCGCGAGAGCGAAGAGCCGACGCCGCGCGCCAACCACGTCCGCCTCCCGCTCATCAACAGACTCTCGGCGGCGGCAGTGGCGGCGGCGGCTGAGGGCAGGACGAGCTTCTCGCGGCGGCACCCGGACGACGAGGACGGCGGCAGAACAGACGCGAGCGCCATGGTCCACTCGTCTCGTCCGGCGAACGTCTACGCTGCGTCGCCGTTCCGGATGCCATCGCCATCGCCTGGAGCCAAGCGGCCGCCGCCTCGCGAGACGAGGCGACCGAGCGCGTTCACCTCGAGCATAGATTGAGATACGGCGGACGCCTCCTCCTCCTGCTGCTGCTGCTGCTGCTGCTGCGTGTCCGCCGCCTTCGCCTACTTGGCGTTCATGACGGCCTCGATGGCCGCGACCGTGCGCGGCACCTTGGTCATGTTCTCGGCGCCGTGCGCCGTGACGATCACGTCCGACTCGATGCGCACGCCGCCGGTGCCGCGGAAGCGCGCGAGCATCTCCTGGTTCACGAAGCGCGCGGTCGCCGGGTTGGCCAGCACCTCGGTGAGCTGCGCCTCGATGAAGTAGCAGCCCGGCTCGACGGTCAGCACGACGTTCTGCTCGAGCCGGCGCACGTAGCGCAGCTTCTTCAGGGTCCTCTTGGTCGAGCGCGTGTGGCCGATCGGGAAGCCGCCGACGTCGTGCACGTCGAGCCCGAGCAGGTGGCCGAGCCCGTGCGGGTAGAAGTAGGCCGAGATCTCGTGGTCCATGAGCTCGTCCACCGTGCCGTTCTGGAAGAGCCCGTGCTCGAGAAGGTGCTGCGTGAGCACGCGGTGCGACAGCAGGTGCAGGTCGACGTTCGAGACGCCGGGCTTGATGGCCGCGAGCACCGCGTCGTGCGCCTTCAGCACGCCCTCGTACACCATGCGCTGGTCGGGCGAGAAGCGGCCGTTCACGGGGAACGTGCACGTGATGTCGGACGCGTAGCCGTGGAGCTCGGCGCCCATGTCGCAGAGGAAGATGTCGCCGTCCTCGAGCTGCTTGTCGTTCGGCGCGCCGGCGTGGCCGTAGTGGAGCGCCGACGCGTTGTGGCCGCTGCCGCAGATGCACGTGTACGCGTGCAGGCGCGCGCCGCCGTGGCTGTAGCAGTGGTGCAGGAACGCCGCCTCGGCGTGGAACTCCATCTGCCCGGGGCGAATGGTCTTCATCACCGCCACGTGCGCCTGCGACGACAGCTGGTTCACGAAGCGCAGGAGCTCGAGCTCCTTCTCGCTCTTGATGTACCGGCACTCGACGAGCACCGGGTGCAGCGCCGCCGCGTCCACGCGGAAGGCGCCGATGCCGTCGAACGTCGACGTCGTGACGGTCGTGAGCCCGCTGTCGTTGTTCCGGCCGCGCAGCACGTAGAGCTGCTGCACCGCGAACTTTTCCTGGAGCACCGCGCAGAGCTCGTCCATGTAGAACACCTCGTCGACCTTGTAGTGCGCCTTGAAGTACGCGAGCGGCTTGCGGTCGCCGCACCAGAGCTCCCACTCGGCGCTCAGGCGCGGCACGAGCAGCACGGCCTTGCCGGTCGTGAGGTCGAGGAAGCCCGCGCAGTCCGGCTCGCGCACGCCGAAGAGGTACTGGAAGAAGCTCTCCTGCCGGAACGCGTACTGCGTGTCCGTGTCGTACCGGTCGACCTCCGAGCCGCCGTGCAGCAGGATCGCCGACGCGTTCGCGCGCGCCTCCGGGTGCGCGGCGAGGAACTTGTCGAACGCCGCGTCGCGGTGGGACGCGTGCATCGCGTAGTCGATCGGGAAGAGCTCGTAGCCGTCACCGCCGGCGTGGAGCCGGTGGACGCGGTGCGCGTGGCGCGGGTGCGCGGGGCGGCCGTTCGCCGCCGCCTGCGCGCGCGACTTCTGCAGCAGCACGATGGACGCCGCGGCCGCGGTGACCGCGGTCGCCGCCAGGAGTCCACGGACGTCGTCGCCGGCGGGGGCCATAGTAACGAGAGAAGGAGGAGGAAGAAGAAGCGCTTGGGTGCTGGGCCGGGAGCTCAAAGTCTGCGAATGAAGACGAGCGGCGGCGATGAAAGCCGACCACGGACAGTACAGACGCGTTTAAGTACGATAGGAAGAAATGGAGTCGTCCTACAGCTTGCGCGGCTCGCGCGCCTTCTCCTTGATCGCGCTCACGTTGAAGCCCCAGAGCGCGAACACGAGCACGGGGAAGCCGAGCCACGCGAGGGACGCCGACTGCTTGGGCAGCTTGGTCGCGCGGAACGCCTTGCGCTCGGCGAACGCGGTCTGCCGCCGCCCGATGGCCGCCGGCGCCTTGAACGAGCGCGACGCGTGGTACTGCGCCGTCGTGAAGCGCTCGTACGTGTTGAGCCCCGAGAACATGTTGTCCACGTCCTGCGCCGTCATCGCCTTGTACGCGCCGGCGCCGCCCGCCGCGGGCGTGTAGTCCGGACTCGTCGACGTGCCAAACGCGTCCAGGTCGTACTTGACGCGCGCCGCCGCGTCGCTCAGCGTGTCGTACGCGGCGTTGATCTTGAGGATCTGCGCCTGTGGGCGGGTGCGGGAAGCAAGGCGGAGGTTGGAGGTTGGGGCCGTCGTCAGTCAGTTCATCGGTCGGTCATGAAGAACCGGCGGCCGCCGACAGCGCCGCGCACCTTGCCATCCGCGCTCTGCTCCTTCTGGCTCTTGGCGCGGTCCGGGTGGTACACGAGTGCTGGTCACATGCAGGCGGCCGCCCATACTCGTCAGAGGGAGAGATGCATGAAGAAGCGAGGCAGGGTTGGCAGGGCGTACCGAGGCGGCGGTAGGCGGCCTTGATCTCGTCCGTGGACGCCGAGCGCGGGACGCCGAGCACCTGGTAGAAGTCCTCGCTGTGGCGCGTGGTGCCGGCCATCGTCTCGCGTGCAGCGCTGAGGAACGTGTGCGCGCGGGCAGGCAGGCAGGTGTCACGTGCGGTGCAGGAGCGAGTGCTGTTTTGGCAGTCAAGCTGCTTGTCCAATTCGAGTTCACACCAAGAAACTGGAGGTCATCAATCCTAGAGTAGCGTTTAGGACACTACAAAATTGACAATATTAGTATTCTGCACATTGTTTTTGGGCGACAGCGTCAAATTAGTGTGGTTCATAACACAAAATAGTCGCTTGATGAAACCTGGTCGACGAACTCGAGTGCATCCAAGTTCTGAGCTGTGTCGCGTTGCTTCTGAGCTACAGTATCTGCATTCGTTCCGATCACATCGACCTCCGGCTCGGTGTTCCACAAAACCAAGCTGACTGTGCGGACTCGGTCGCTGAAGTGTACGATTTCAATTTACTGGGTGGACGTCACGAGCGCTCGACAGACAGGTTGTGTCGCGCGGGACGCGCTGCGCAGACTTTGCTTGAGCCTTGTGGTTGGGAACCGGTTCCTTCCCGTTCTCCTACACGAGGCATTGCTCCTGGTTGTCGCCGCTGTCATCGAGGTGGCGCTACGGTTTCCGACAACCAACGCACACGATCGTCAGAACATCGCCAGCGTCACGAAGCCACCTCTCCCGAATGCGCACACACCTTTAAATAAAACTCGAGCTGGTCCTTCATGTGCGTCACGCTCATCTGGTCCTCCGACGTGAACTGCGGGCACACAAACTCAACCAGTCAGTGGATCAACAGTCACACAACGCATCTCGCCATTATCGAAGCCATCGCATCTGTACGCACGGAAAAGTGACCGCTGTGACTCGTTCCGGTGCTGGTCTGCGACTGCGTGTCGTCGCTCGTCTGGATGTGCGCTTGCTGGTTGTCGAGCTTCGACCACATCAGCAGTTGCTTCTGGAAGGAGCTGCACACACCACCACCACAATCGTTGTGAACACTCTTCTCATCCAGATCGTAGCAACACACCCAGAAGCGTACATGGCCGTGTCGTCGGGGGCCGCTTGCACCGCGCTGAGCACGTGCTGGTTCAGAGGTTTCCGCAGCGGATGCTCGACAGCAAGGGGAACGCGCTTGGGGCGACCGAAGATCGGGCGAGCGCCTTTCGGCATAAATACGATCTGGAGCAATGCACCCGCTCGTTTCAGCCCACATGCCGAGCGACTGCAAGGCAACTGGAAGCTCAAGCGCCTGCAAGACGCACCTTGAGCTCCTCGAAGTTCTCGTCCTCGATGCAGTACACATTCACGGCGACGCTGTCCGGTTGAACGTGGTCGAACTGGAAAATGTGAACGCCTGCATTCCATGAGTACACACACACAGCCATTGGTGTCAGTTCAGTGTGACAGCACCGGCTCCTCCTCTCGCACACCATCGCGCACTCGGCACGCACCGCATTTGCCGCAGAACACATGCTGGCAACCGGACTCCCGAGACTCGTAGAGCGACACGTCGCCCGACTCGATCATCTCGAAGCAGGACGTCGGGACGATCTGGAGGTCGCCAACCAAGTTCCGTGGGTGAGCCCTTCTGCGTCGAGACGAGCCTTTCAAGGCACCTGTCAGTGACAACCAAGCAGTGAAGCGCACCAGGTACGGGAAGCGCCCCTTCTTGCACGACATCGCGTTGCTGTCGTCGAACGCCTCGACGCGCTTCGGCGCCAGCACCAGGAACCTGCGCGCAGGCGTCGCGTCAGCCTCCCGAGCAGCGCGCAACTCGCCGCCTGGCGGTTCTTCGCACCTTAGCGACCCGCAGTCGCACGCGCCGCGGTGCTGGAAGAGCGGCATCTTGGGTATCCCGTACTTCTTCCTGCAGAGCGACCGTGGGTGTTGCGCCTTCACACACACTCACACTCTCGCTCTCTGCGATGCACGCACTGGAAGTAGACGTCCGTGCCGCTGTCACTCGTCGCGCACTTTTCCCACTTGCCGCGCGCGTCCTTCTCGCGGAAGAGCTCGCGCACCTGGTGGTTGGTTACAAGAGGAACGAAGAGGGGGTTAGAGAGTGAATGTCACGACTAGGGGGAGAGCTGTGGACGCGCACGCACCACGAGGAAGCCGACGCCCACCGCGAGCGTCGAGAGCGCGCCGATCGCGCGGTCCAAGTCGCGCATGTCGCCGCCGGTGCTGGTCGCGCAGTCCGAGCGCGCGTTGAGGAGGGGAGGAAGGCAGGCTCGACGTGTTGCGCGAATACTGTAAATCCAAAGTGAGTTTTTTACATTCATTTTTATACATAAAACTACAATAAATCATAGATTTCATTTGACAGGTTCAACTGAGGATATGCGCTGGTGCTGCTGCTGCCTGGTGGCGGCTCGACGGGATGTGGATCGTGGCGGTCGTGTCCGGGTGCAGCTGCACCTGCGCCGGCACGATGTCGCGCGCGTCCGTGTGGCTCTTGGCCATCGCGGAGGCGCTCGACGCCGACGACATCTGCCGCAGCAGCCGCGTGGACGACGACTCGATCATGAGCTCGAACTGCGTCATGCGCACGTTCTCGTGGTCCGGCGAGCCGATGTACGAGGACGAGTCGAGGTCCCGCGCCTCGCTCGCCGCCGCCTCGCGCGCGCGCCGCTCGTGGAACTGCTGCAGCCGCCGCGAGAGCCACTGGAGCAGGAAGAACGACACGATCGTGCCGACGAAGAGCCCGAGCGTCGCCACCGGCGCCGCGCTCGTGTGGAAGTTGAGCAGCTTGTTCGTCGGCTGATGCCCGCCGCTGACCCACATGAGCTGCATGAAGAGGTACACCGACGGCCAGAGCATCGCCAGGACCACGTGGTTGGACTTGAACTGCGGCGCCGTGTAGTAAAAGTCGGTCGCGACCACCGCGAAGTGCACGAGGATGGCGACGACGCGGATGCCCGACACGTCTTCCTCCGTGGACAGCGAGATCGTCCTGCAGGCGGACGGCAGCTGCGTGAGCTCCGGCAGCCAAGAGACTCGAGACGACGCGGCACACGCCGCGGAACGCACCAGAAGCTGCCGAACGTCACGAGCGTCGCGGTCGTCGAGCACTCGAAGAAGATCCAGTCCAGCATCTCCCACGAGAACGCGTACGGTTTCTTGTGGTACGAGAGGAAGCGCGGGCCCGTGAACGTCGGCTGGTAGAGGTGCACGGCGGAGACCTGCAGCAGCAGCAGCAGCAGCAGCTCTGTGAGTGGAGAACGCGGTCGTCGTCGAGGCTCCTCGGAGAGAGAAGACGCAACACGAACCCACGCACCCAGAGCGAGATCACGGAGAAGCACCCGGTGAGCGGGCCCAGGTAGAGCAGCGGCGGGATCTTCTCCGTCCCGGTGGTCGTGAAGCCCTCCCACGGCAGCCCGATGCACGGCAAGAAGACCGCCATGACGAACCTGTCCGCACACCTTCGGCGTCAGTACGCGGCGCTTACCGCCTGCGAGCAGCAGTTGCCAGGCGGTGCTGCGCGTCCGGTGGTGACGTCCCAGTCCCGAGCCACGTACAGCAGCGTCGCCCACATGAGCTTCCACATGACGAGGTGGCCGCGCGTGAAGTGCGCGAGCACACTCGAGCGCCGCAGGTAGAACTGACTCTTGCCGTCCACGAACGTGAGCCAAGTGTCCATGGCCTCGACCCACGTCATCTCGGCCGCCGCGCCTGCGTGTAGCTCGACGTGGCACGAAGAGCGCGAGCACGAAGTGCGCCACCGCTGCTCCGTTCGATGGCGAGAATGGGAGTCAGACTTCTCGAGTGCTCGATCAAGTTCACCACCACAACTTATCCGAAACTCTCCCCGATTTATTTCACGCTCACTCGTCAAAGGTAAACCCAAAACCAAACGACGACGCTGACGTCGACGTCGTCGATGCCGCCGCCGGCGCGTCGCCCACGGACGCCTGCGGTGATTCCACCAGCAGCTCCCACTTGGACTTGCGGCTCTTGCGCGCGAGCTCCTCCGCCCACTCGCGGTCGACCGCCGCGAGCAGCGCCGGCTGGTGCGTCTTGAGCGCCGCGCGCAGCTTGGGGCCGAGCAGCGGCCGCTTCTCGTGCGGTGTGCCCGACACCTGCTCCGGCTTGTCGCGCAGGAAGCGCAGCACGTCGCGCACGTTGCCCGCGCACGCAAAGTTCTGCGTCACGGCGATGGACTCGTCGAGGTTGAGCACGAGGTGCCACCAGCCGTGTGGCACGAACATGATCTCGCCCTCGCGGCACACGCCCTCGAGCGGCTTGAGGCGCGCCGGCAGCTTCTTGATCTGCGGGTAGAACGTCACCATCCATTCCATGAGCGACACGGGCGTGGACACCACGTCGCCGTCCTCGCTCGGGTGCACGCCGGGTGGCACCACCTCGGGCGGGAACATGATCCACTTCTTCGAGCCGCGGATCACGCCGTTCCAGGCGTTCGTGGCGTTCGGGTCGATGTGGAACGACGACCCCGACTTCTTCGGGCCGATGATGAGCCACCGGTAGTCCGGGCGCTCGTCGCCGAGCAGCGAGAAGAAGTCTTCGCGGAAGTACTCGGGCACTTCGTAGTCCGCGGCGAGCGCCGGCACCGTCCCCGCGAAGTGCCGGTCGAAGATGAAGAGCGGCTGGTCGTCCACGAGCGTGCGGCTGTAGTGCAGATACTTGTCCATCGTGAACTGGTAGCCGCCGGCGTAGAACGTCTGCCCTCTGCACGCCTCCGCAAGGTACCCGTCGGTCCACTTCTCGATCGCCGGCCACTCGTGGATCGCCTCGGTGAGGATCACCGGGCGGTTCCCGGCCTCGTACACGCGCTTGAACTCCTCGAGCGACAGGTCAGTGGCGCTGCGGCGGTCGATCGTCTCGACTGCGAGCCAGCTCTCCTCGATCGGCGCGGCCGCGCAGTAGAACGACTGGAAGAGCAGGTCCGAGTAGAACCCTTGCACCGCGATCGGCACGCGCGCCGGGGCCGCCGCGCACTTGGTGGCCACGTACGAGTCGCGCCACGTCGCGCGCGCGCTGAAGGCGCCCTCCATCTCCTCGAGCACGAGCGTGCGCCAGAGCTCGTCGTGCGCGCTGAAGACGTAGCTCGCACGGCTGCACGCGCCGAAGACCGACAGGTCCGCGGCCGAGAGGAAGCCCAGCAGCTCCAGCAGCTGCACGTCCGGCAGCCGCGCGATCGCGCCGAGGCCCGGAGCGCGGCAGTCGCGCACGCCGCGCGCCACGTCGTCGTAGAAGTTGCCGACGGGCTTGATGCCGAACGGGTGCGTGAGCGCGCGTCGAGTGGTGCTGGACGGCGCGCTGCTGTTCGTCCGCTGCTTCTTCGCTGCGCGCGGAGATGCGGCGACGGTGCGCTCGTTCTCGTCGCGCGGGCTCGCGGTGCTGCTCGTCATGGTCGTCGTCGTCGCTGCTGTCGAGTGTGGAGGTGCGTGCCTTCGGCTGCCCGCTGCCCGCCGCCCGCCAGTCGATCACGAAGTCGCGGCATCCATGTGACCTTGACGTTGAGATTTTTGATAGTGACAAAATCCCGGGCGCGTCTCGAAACCGGTGTGACCCACACCACTCGGAACACATTCGCGCCACCTCGCTCGTTGAAGTTACCTTCAAGCGACATTTGTGAGCGAATCTGAAGCACCGCGGTTGATTACAAGAATGCGACGTGCGTGTCACTCGACAGCCGTTGCAGGTGTCCTTCCTGCCGCCAGCAGAACAGCACTGCACCACTCGCAGAGATGACAGGTGAGGCGGCGTCCCCGGCGAGGAGCGAGCTCGCGACGCACCTGCTGCGCGGCCAGCTCTCCAGCTCCTCCGCTTCGCCACAGGCAGCCGACGCGTCGTCACCGCCGCCGCCGCACTTCGACTTCAGCACGTGCGTGGCATGAACGCAGCACTTCCACTGTGAAAGAGAATGACGCGCTCAGGTGTTGCTACCGCGCGCGTGGGTGGCTCGCAGCGCCTTCGCGGTCATGACCGAGCGCCGCGTGCAGCGCAAGTACCGAGGCGTGTACAAGCAGGTAGCGAACACCTGTCGTCGCTCTCGTTGCTCGGAACCTCCTCTGCGTTCACTCACTGGTGGCCAATGACTTGCATTCTCCGCATCCGCTGCTTGTGGGCTGGTGCTGCTAGTACTCGGCGACGACGCAGCTAGTGACGTGGCTCATCGTGCTCTACATCGTCGCGGTCTTCACTGCGAGCTCCGTGCTCTCGTCAAGTGCGGCGCGTGCAACGCTGGACACCATGGCTTGGCGCTTCTCGGCACGCTAGCTCACAGTATGACGCTCTCGGGTGCTCTGCAGCGGACGCAGAGACCCAGTTCACAACCGACAACATGTTCGCACTCGTCTTCAACCTCTTCCTCGTCTACTTGGTCGTCGAGGTACGCCGACTTGGCGCCAGTAACGAGCCCTCGTGTGACTAACCTGTCGATGTTGTCCACCTGCCTCGGTTCGATCCGCAGATCGTGCTCGTGGTGCGATGGCTCGTGTACTGGGTCATTGTCGCGGAGTTGACTACGTTCGCCGTCACGGGCAAGATCGACTCGATCGTGTGGCTCGACAAAGACGTCTCGGACAGCGACCGCGAGACGCGTCGGGCCGTTCTCATCGCGCTGTTCGTGGCAGAAGTGGTCACAGTCGTGTTCCACATCGTCACGCACTACGTGTACCCGTGGGTTGTGCGCAAGCGATACCTGAACGCCAAGCGCTGGTGGAACGTGGCCGCCAGCAAGCGCCATTTCGCGCTGACGTATCGCTCCATCGCGCGGTTCTACAAGCGCAAGCGCGTGAAGGTGTTGTACTGTGGCGGCCTCGACTCGCAGGGTCGGCCGCACGGCTTTGGTATCTGGTCCGACTCGTCCTTCCACGGCGAGCACCTTCGGGGTCAGTGGGAGCACGGCGTCCCAGTCGGCCCGTTCCAGAGCCAAGAGAGCGGCAGCGGGTACTGCTTCGTCAATCTGCGCATCGCGTTCTGCCACAACCGCGCCGAGGCTCGCAACGATCAAGTTCTGTACATCCCAAAGCACTCTGTAAACGGGCTGCACTGGGGTGTCGCGAGGTATACGAGCACGTGACGAATCGCGCTTCTTCAAGCGGATACGGTGTGCTAACTCCGTTGCTGCGCTATGCGTGCTCCAGTATCGAGTGTTCCGTCTCAGGAGGCTTCTTCTCGTTCCTACCGCAAGTGCATCACCTGACGGACGGAGTCGTGATGCCGCCGCCACAGTCTGCGAGCGAGTGTTTGCCGCACTTGCGAACACCTCTCGACGACATCCACGCGTTCGACGAGACGTCTGCCACTCGGTCGTTCTCCTTCCGGGAGGGAGAACGATACTCGAGCTCGCGTTACATCGGACAGGTACGCGTAGTGTGGAGAGTCCTTTTGGCTCATCGTTCGGGAGCGCAACTTACAAACAGCGATGCCGCTCGTCGAACAGGACGCGAAGGAAGCGCTGGTGTTTCTCCACGGCTACAACTGTCCGCTGGACTACGGGCTCACAAGACTCGCGCAGCTGTTGGCTCTGGGCAACTTTCCGTCACACATCCACCCGTTCGTCTTCAGCTGGCCGACGGGCGGCACTCTCGCGTACTTTCCAGGTATGTCTGCGTGGGAGTTGCTCGCATCACGAGATGTGCTGGATGCAGCGGAGCTGACGCGAGACGGATGTCGTCCCCGTGTCCAGCGAAATCTGTCGGCAGCGAAAGTGAGCGAACGGCGACCGACTTTCGAGACTTCCTCGCCAGTCTCGTCGAAGCCGGGTACTCGTCGATCAACGTCGTCGCGCACTCGATGGGAGCGCGGATCTTCTTCAACTCGCTTTCTCGTGGTCTTCTCGACAGCGTGTTCTGCGTACGACCTCGTCCGTCGTACAGGACTGCTCGCGTGTTCACGTTGCCTTACTTGTTGATGTGTGTGTGTTGCACTTTTGCTTGCAACCAGGAACTGGGCTCGCACTTTGACTCAACGGACCCGAAGAACTACCGGAAGGCGCGACTCGAGAGCCTAATCTTCGCCAACCCCGACTACGCCCGTGACGACTTTGTTCGCGTGGATGGAGGCTTCGACATGTGTCGGCGATTCTGCGATCAGATCACAGTCTACGCCGATCACTTGGTACATGCGCGATATGAATGCTCGGTGTCGCTCGTGGCGACGTTCAACAGTTGAGATCTAACTTGCTCATGCGACTTCGTGCTGCTTGGAACTAGGACGGCGCGCTCTTTTGGTCGGAGTTGCTCCTGCGCAAGCGTCTGTTCGATCCGCTGACGTACTCGATGGGCAAGCGCGTCCAGATGCTGTATCGAGACCGCGGGAGCGAGCGACCGAGTCTCTGGACTCCGCGTTGGAGCATGCGCGTGCGCGACAAAGACGCCTCCGCGCTTGACCTCGGGAAGGAGGCAGCGGAGAAGAACCAGCAGGCTGGGTTCCCGGGCGTCGTCTCGTACGCGCAGAGCCATCGCTCGGACCTGGATTGCACCGTCGGCAGCAGCAGCAGCGACGACGAAGGCGGGGAGGAACCGCACCACTTTCTCGACATCGACGTCGTCGACACGACGTGGATGGACAACAACGTTCACTACATCCGCCACAACTACTTCAACCTGAATCCGACGCTGGTGAGCTCGTCAGCGCCGTTCTCGGGGGTTGGCGTGAGCTGACGCTCCGCTGCTGTGGCGATTGTCTTTCCGTGTGGTGCAGATCGAGGACATTCGGCAGATTGTCGTGCACAAGCGGCGCGCGCGGTCTCGGGCAGGCTTGATGCACACCGCCGGGAACGTGTACATTTTCCTCGTCGCGCCGTCACACGTGAAGAACGAGTGATTAGGCGAAGAGAACGAGAGGACAAGGACCGAGGACAAGGGGCCGAGGTTGCAACATAGCTTTGCGTGCCTCGAGATCAGAGCGGGTCATGTCAGCACAGATTACGAGGTGGGGCAAAGCAAGGCAAGGGCTCCAGAGAGAGGTGAATGATGATCAGGTGGCGCGACGCCAGGGTCCGTAGCAGCCATCGTACTGGAAGTGGACGAGCGAGCGACTGGAAGGCTGGGTGACGCACCGGAAGAAGGCGAGCGTGTCTAGGGTTCTGCATGTGTGTCTCGCTTCTCTCTCACTCTCTCTCTGTTGTAGGTCTGTAGGTCAGAACAGTCAAAAGAGTCTCTGGAATCAGATGTAGGGCATTTATTGCAGCTGTCGCTATCGAGAAGTTTATTTGTAATTGCTTTTACAACTCAATCAAAGTAAACGGCATAGAAGTTTGCATGTACAGAACGGGTATGAAGAAAAACCAACATTCTGCATTCGAGGACGTTTTGTCATGCTCTGCGTTTTGAATTTTTGAACCAACTGATGGCGCGAAGAGCTCCCTTTCTCCACTTCGTCCTCTCTCTTCGCTCCGCTTCTCATCGAGTCATTCTCCAAGTCGACTGCAAGCGCCATCACAACGCTTCCTCTCGGCTGCTAAGAAGAAGCCTCCACAGTAGTTCTCCGCCCCCTCAACCAGCAACCCCGCTCGCCAAGCAACCATGCGCGAGATCCTGTCGATCCACCTCGGCCAGGGCGGCATCCAGCTCGGCAACTCGTGCTGGGAGCTCTACTGCCTCGAGCACGGCATCCAGCCGGACGGGCAGATGCCGAGCGACAAGACGATCGGCGGCGGCGACGACGCGTTCTCCACCTTCTTCTCCGAGACGGGCGCCGGCAAGCACGTGCCGCGCGCGGTCTTCGTGGACCTCGAGCCCACAGTGTGCGACGAAGTGCGCACGGGCACGTACCGCCAGCTGTACCACCCGGAGCAGATCATCTCGGGCAAGGAGGACGCCGCGAACAACTACGCGCGCGGCCACTACACGGTCGGCAAGGAGATCGTGGACCTCGTGCTCGACCGCGTGCGCAAGCTCGCGGACAACTGCACGGGGCTTCAGGGCTTCATGGTGTTCAACGCGGTGGGCGGCGGCACCGGCTCGGGCCTCGGCTCGCTGCTCCTCGAGCGCCTCTCGGTGGACTACGGCCGCAAGAGCAAGCTCGGCTTCACGATCTACCCGTCGCCGCAGGTGTCGTCGGCCGTCGTGGAGCCCTACAACTCGGTGCTCTCGACGCACTCGCTGCTCGAGCACACAGACATCGCGGTGATGCTCGACAACGAGGCGATCTACGACATCTGCCGCCGCTCGCTCGACATTGAGCGCCCGTCGTACACGAACCTGAACCGCCTGATCGCGCAGGTGATCTCGTCGCTCACGACGTCGCTGCGCTTCGACGGCTCGCTGAACGTCGACATCACCGAGTTCCAGACGAACCTCGTGCCGTACCCGCGCATCCACTTCATGCTGAGCTCGTACGCGCCCGTGATCTCGGCGGAGAAGGCGTACCACGAGCAGCTGTCGGTGGCGGAGATCACGAACAGCGTGTTCGAGCCGGCGTCAATGATGGCCAAGTGCGACCCGCGCCACGGCAAGTACATGGCGACGTGCCTGATGTACCGCGGCGACGTGGTGCCCAAGGACGTGAACGCGGCCGTGGCGACGATCAAGACGAAGCGCACGATCCAGTTCGTGGACTGGTGCCCGACGGGCTTCAAGTGCGGCATCAACTACCAGCCGCCGTCGGTGGTGCCGGGCGGCGACCTGGCGCGCGTGCAGCGCGCGGTGTGCATGATCTCGAACACCTCGGCGATCGCCGAGGTGTTTTCGCGCATCGACCACAAGTTCGACCTGATGTACGCCAAGCGCGCGTTCGTGCACTGGTACGTGGGCGAGGGCATGGAGGAGGGCGAGTTCTCGGAGGCGCGCGAGGACCTCGCGGCGCTCGAGAAGGACTACGAGGAGGTGAGCGCGGAGACCGCGGACGGCGAGGGCGAGGAGGACTTTGGCGAGGAGTACTAGGCGGT
>JAASGM010000530.1:0-17563 GCA_023334215.1 Globisporangium cystogenes | reverse complement strand
CCCCCCCCCCCCCCCCCCCCCTCCCCTCTCCTTGCTCACAACTGGACTGGTGGTGGAAGCGCAGTTGGCAAGTTCGCTTCGTGGAGCGACGCTTGCTGGTCTCGAACTCCCGGGGTCTCCGTGCCACCAAGATGTGGTGCAGCACGAATCTGCTCCAAGCGCGCAGCTTCACCAACGGCACTGCACTCCATTTGTCGACCCGCGACCTATCGTATTGTCCACAGCGCCTGCAATGCCTGTGTCTGTGCCACACACCTGGAGGACTGTGCTCGCCTCGTGATCTTCCCAGGCTTCGGCATTTGTTGTTCAGTCTTGGACGCACGTGGCAAGTCGGAGATCATCGCTGCAGCCGAGGCGAAGTGCACGCAGGTCGCGATGTGAAGTGCGGCTCTGGCGCAATCCGCCGCGCCATCACTGTCGCCTGTTGGCCAACCGGTGGTCGAGGACGCGTGCGTCGCCGTCATCTTTCGCTCGTCGCGCTGGTGATGAGCGTAGCACGCGCACACCCCCAGATCTCTCTGTTCGACTTTGACTTGCTCGTCAACGCGTTCGTGTCGTTCAGCACTTGGCACTTGGGTGGTCGACGAGGCTCCGAGTGAGAGGACTGGTGTGGCGCACGTCTTCACAAGCACAGGAGCAGTCGCGGCACGTCGATGCAGCGTGTGCTTCGGTGGGCATCCGGTCCCTCCGTCCGTACTTGGTTGAGATGCCTGTGTCGTCGGGCATTAGCCGGCGCTGTTCGGGTTGTGATCTGTGTCGCGATGAACTCGAGGCGCAGGGAATCGAGTGGAGCTCTCTTGATGCTGGCAATCGATGTTCGCGTTCCCGTCAACAGCAGCGGGAACGAAGGTGTGGACACCATCGTACTCGTTCTGGGTGACCTTGATCCGCGCCTGCCGCTTGAGCTGCTGGTCGAGGAGACTGGCGTGTGGTGCTGGGAGATCAGGGAGCTCTGCTCGCTCTGCGTCGACCGCGACCTGTCCGAGGAGCATTCGCCTTGAGTCCGAGCGCGTAGCTGTTGGTGGTGAAGCGTGGCGCTTCGGACTTGTGAGCGAGTGAGCTGGCTGAGGCACACGCTCCTGTCGGCGGAAAGAGTCCGCGTCGGCTGTTGAGCGCGCGCTTCCATGGCGCGCGTGCTACCCGCCAGCCTTTTCATCGACGGCGATCTCGCTCTCGGTGCTTCGTCTGCGGTGCGTTCTTGTCTGCCGCCGGTCCTGAGTCGCTTCAGCCACTGCGGTTGAGCGCGACGTTCGTCTTGTGATTACCAGCGCATGCAGCAATCTCGCACTGTGTCTGGTGGCCCAGCGACCACCTCCAGCGTGCTCGGGAGGCGAAGGCGCGGCGGAGAAGGAGGTCAGCGTCCGCTGACCACTTGCACGTCAGCTGGGAGACGCCACTGAACCGCGCCACCGATTCGATATCGCACCAGGTGCCAGACCATCTGACTGTCCTCGAAGAGTGGTGGTGACTCGTGTAGCCATCTTGGCGCTTGCAGCGCACCCCTTGAAGATCCGTCCCCGAGCTAGCCCACATGGTCGGAGCGCGAGCGTCTGCCCTCCCAGAGACAAGTGACGTCGTCACACTGGCAGTCGCTCTATTACCTTATGCGTCTAACGTTGTCTGCGAAGTGCTCGCCTTCGTGTGCTGCGCTGGAACAGCAGCTGTCACCACTCGCCCTTGCGTTCCTCCTCCTCTTCGTCCCGCTGCTGCTGCTGTTGTTGTTGCAGCGGCAGGTTCAAGGCGAACGCACCGCCACCGTCCATGGCCTCGTCGGCGTCCACTTCCTCGATCTCGCCGACGAACGTGCCGCTCTCGAGCTCGTGGAAGTGGTTGTTGCAAAAGTTGTTGGTGCGCTCGTACGCCTGCCGCTGGCAGCCGCGCACGATGCAGCGCTTGCCTGCTCGAGCGAGCGAGCGATGCGAACCGTGTCAGCACCGACGGCCAGACCCACGCACCACCACTCGCCTCGACGCACCTCCGCCGTGTGCCCAGCACAAGCCGTTCGAGATCGCGATCTTCTCACACGCGCTCGCCTTGCACTTGGTGCCTCCGCCGTGCGACCAGCAGTACCCGCGCGACTTGGCGCGGTTGATGCAGGTCGGCACCTTGCACTCGGTTGACCCGCCTGGAGGCGCGCGACAGCGAACGAGAGAGCGAAGAGTGAGCGAACTGGTCCTGCAGAGACAGCGACACTTGACGCAGTGCGCACCGTGGCGCCAGCAGCGACCCTGGTGCTTCGCGCGGCTCATGCAGCCCTCTGTCTGGCACCGCTTGCCGCCCTGACAGCAGCGATCCGATACACCGGCGTGAGCCCATCGCACATGCACGTCCACTCTCGAGCAGACGAGTCCACATGCACGCACCCCGTGGCGCACACAGAGTCCCTGGTCCACGACGTACTGCTCGCAGCCGTCGAACTTGCAGATGCGGCTCGGCGGGCGGCGCGCCTTGCGCTTTGGTTCGCTGCGCCGTGCGCTCCCAGTCGAGTTCGAGCGCGCGCCGCGACCTGCACCGGCAGCACCTCCTCGCCGTGCGCCAGTCGCACCGCCGGACTCGCTCTTCATCTCTTGTCCGCTCTCTGACCTGAGCTCGTAGTCGCTGTCTGCGGCGGCGGCAGCAACAGTGGCACACGCATGCACACGAGAAGATCAGCGGCGGCGGCAGGAAGTCAGATCTGGGTCCACGCGTGCCACTCGAAGCGGCGCGAGCACCCCCGAGCGCAACTGCACTCGTACCGGAGACCGCGGAGGACGGCGCGGGGCTCTGCGGGTGCGTGTAGCTCTGGTTGTCGTCGTCGTCGTCATCGAGATCGTCGCCGACATCGCCACCACCGCCGAGGATGAAGCTCAGCGACGACTTGCTCACAGCACCTGTAGCTGCTGCAGTTGGTCCGCTGGTGGAGGCGGCCGCCGTAGCGTCCTGCTCCTGCTCTGGATCTGCGGCTGAGACCTGTTCCGGCGCATGCTCTGCTTTGCGCGGTCGTGTGTCGTCGGTACGAAGGCGCGACTGGGGCGCTCCGTGGTTCTGGAGCTCGCTCGCCTGGTGCACGCGCAGGTTGCGGAGCGCGACGTCCCAGGGCTCGTCATCGTCGACGGCGGCGTCCTCTTTGTCGCTGTCGATGGTGTCACCACTGACAGCAATTTGTGCGCTGTCGGCTGCCCAGTGGTGGTGCTGCTGCTGCTGCGTGGGTCGGAGCTCCATGTCAACAGCGCTGCTCGCGCGGGCGAGTGGTGAAGTGTGCGTTATGTGAGTGGCTGGAGAGGGTGGACGGTGCCCAGACGCGCTCTCGACGACGACAGTGACGACGACGAATGCGCCGGAGACCGCGCCTCGTGATCGAACGAACCGGTCGCGGCCGAAGGCGAGTCGAGGCGATCGACTGATTGACGCGGTCTCTCTTCCTCCTCGCAGCAGGCTCCTTCTGACCACTTTGGTGTGTGGAGATGCGTGACCACGGTGCGTAACACGCGAGTCTCGGCGCGACCGATCCTCAGCAGCCTCGTGATGGTTGATCGCCCAGTGTCGCTGGTTGACTGCTCTCACCGTCTGCCACCAAGGCGGCAGCAGCGAGGTTTAGTTCCTCCAGCTGGAGGAACTGCTGCTGCTGCGCTGCAAAGACTTTATCGTACCACACGCTCCGAGCGGACGACGATGCGAGATCGTGAGCGAGCGAGCGAGTAAGAGCGAGTGGAAACGGTGGTTGTTGTGCGCGCCGCCGATCCGATGCCGCCAAGTCCAACACAGCCGCCGGCGTCCACCAAGCAAGCCAAGCGTGCGACGGCGTCGACACCAGTACCTACTTTGATATCTGCGAGGTTGGCTGAGAACTGCGCCAAGCCGAGCGAGCAACGAGTGGTGGGCGCGAGCTCGAGCAGCTCGACAAGAGTGGGCTGGCTGAGTGAGTCTAAGTGAGAGAGAGAGAGAGAGAGGAGTAGAGAAGACAGCGTCCAGAGTCCAGAGTCCAGAGCGAGGGCGATCTCGAGAATCAACACTTCGCGCCGTCGTTAAAAACGTTGCTCATAGCATTTATAACACGTTAAATACTTTCACGTTCGTCACCTCAACTAAGTACGAACTCCAGTTCTGTCAGCACTGGGTCGCGGACGCAGCATCCGACGACGACGTCTCCATGTTCGGCTGGTGTATGCGTCGGCGCTGGTTCAAGCCGCTTCGACCGACTGGACTCGAGTCGATGAAACGACGCGTGGCTCAAGTCGACCGGGAGCTCCACAGGACGTGACGACGATCCGAGATCGTCGCACTACCAAGTCAGAACGGAGCTAGCAGCGCCTCTACCGATCGATTGGGATTCCAACCAGGTTGTTCGGCCACCGCGTGTGCGCGCGATGAGAGCCACTGTGTCGAGCGAGAGCTGCTCTCTGCGCCGGGATCTCGGGTTTGTGTTCTTAGTTTCGCATGATGGATAGACTCGTGTATGTGAGAGCCATCGACTCGCTACATGACCGAGTTCGCAGAGTCTTCAACCATCTGCCAAACGGAGGCGAAGCGACTGTGCGAGCTCCGACTTCCGAGCCGATCGCTCACCTTCGCTTGTCGAGCCGCTCAGGTCGGCGTGAGCAGCAGAAAGTGATCAACTTGAACGATGGCAACGAGCAAGAGACGCGGCGGACCCCGCAGAATCCCGTGTTCTCTCGCTCGAGTGACGTCACAACGGAAGTTGACGTGTGACGGCGATCGTTGTCGGCGATCTCGTCCTTGCCTGCCTGTCGTCGCCATTCTCCGCGATCTCCCTGAGCGACTGACCGTCTCGACCTTTCACGCGCTGGAGAGGAGACCGCGATTGACTCGCTGCAAGAGACTTCGTCGGAGACCGATGGACTTGCGCTGCGAGCGCTGCGAGCGCTGCGCCTCGAAGGAGCCTCGTCGATTGCCGGCGGGGATCCTGCTGCACCGTGAGCCAGCCTCAGACTTCGTTTCGCCGACGCACACGGAAGCAAGGACTCGCGATGTGGTGGCAGGAGCTCGCGGCGCTCTACATCGCCAAGGACGAGGCGGCGGCTTCTTCCACCCGAACTCGGCAGCACCAGAGCCCTCGCAGCGATGTAGCAGGAGCTGCGCACCGCGCGACAGTATCTACCAGCGAGGCGACACGCGAGCCCGAGATGTTCCGCTGGTGCTGCGAACTGTGCGACGTAGAGTGCGCGAGCTTCGACGACCTCAAGTTGCACTTCGACGACCACGCGCCGTGTCTTGCGCCGAACTGCAGCTTCGAGGCGTCGAGAGAGCTCGTCATCCGCCACTTCGCCGACGCGCACATGCCAGCCGCAACTACTGCGACGGCTGTCGAGACGAGACTTGTCAAGCCGACGCCAACTGCGTCTGTGGAGCACGCGGTACCGACGTTCGTTCCCCGTCGGGTGTGGCGCTGCGACGTGTGCGCCAAGAACTTCGAGCTCGAGTCCCAGCTTCTCGCGCACATCGAGCAGCACGTGGTGTGTCCCGCGCCTGGCTGCAACTACTCTGCGGTCAAGCGTCTCGTGACGCAGCACCGGTCGGCGCGCCACGGCTTCGTACCGCCGCACTACGAGTGCCACGCGTGCGGTGGCACCGGCCACTCGATCTACCAGTGCCCGAAGAAGCTGCCACGAGCGGAGCTGGCTGCGCGTCAGCAGGCGGTTGGGGAGCTACTGGGTCTGACCCGACCGAGCGGATCGAACAGCGACACCGCTGCTGGCATCGCGGCGCTGCTCACGAGCTTGATGCTGACCCGCGCCACCTCTGCGAGGTCGAAGGTCGTGTCTCGCCAGTCGTGGCGCTGCGATGCGTGTGACAAGAACTTCGTTATCAAGTCTCAGCATAGCGCGCACATTCGTCAACACGAGAAGTGTCCGGAGCCCGGGTGCAGCTACTCGGCCGCGAAGCGCCTCGTGACACAGCATCGGGTCGCGCGCCACGGCTTCGTTGCCCCGCGCTACGAGTGCCACGCGTGCGGTAGCACCGGCCACTCAATCTACCAGTGTCCGAACAAGCTCTCTCGCGCGGAGCTGGTTGCGCGTCAGCAGCGTCTGAGCGAGTTGCAGCAGTGAACGAGCAGCTTCGAGTGTGGAGTTCAGTCGACATCCGTACCTGGCGATCGACGCCAAAGGAGAGTTGTGATCTTCAGAGCAGCTTGAGCAGTGGTCGTGCTCACTTCGAGACTCCTCCGAGGTCGCGGTCAGGTGCTCGTTCGAGTGCTGATCGATGGTAGCGACGACGGAGGAAGTGGTCGGGAAGACGTGAGCGTGTCGAGCGATGGGCTCGTTCCTTGCTTTCATAAGTGCGTATGCAATCGACGTCGGTGTTGCTAGCAAGCTGGCAGCGAGTCTGTTCGTCCCAGACTCCCTGCGTCGACCATCCTACTCGCAGTCGTGCCGTTCGTACCTGCCAGAAGCTACGTTCTCCGAGCTTTGGTTCAAGGGGACGCCTCAGAGACGCGCAGTCTGTTCACCGCTCGACACGACACCGCCGGTCGCTCCGGCGATATCCACGACCACGCTGCCGTGGTCGTAGCCCACCGCGACGACGCTCGACGACGCCACCGCGCTCAAGCACCACGCGCGGCTCAGATCGAACGTCAAGACCGACTCGGCGCGGAACGACGCCGTGCTCCACGTGCGCACCGAGTCGTCCTCGGACGCCGACACGAGCAGCGGCAGGTACGGGTGCTTGAGCACGGCCGTGACGTTGTTCGAGTGGCCCACGAGCGTGTGCACAACCGACGCGGTGGCGAGGTCCCACACCTTGACGGTGGCGTCGTCCGACCCGGAGACGAGGAGCGACGGCGTCGGCGCCAAGCTCGAACCCGTCGCGTGGTCCTCGGACGACAAGAAGTCGAGGCAGGTGACGCCTCTGGCGTGGCCCTCGAGACGCGCGGTCGTGGCGGTGCGCGAGATGGACCAGACGCGCACAGTGCGGTCGAGCGAGGCGCTGGCGAAGACGTCTGCGTCGCTCGGACTGAACTTGGCTTGCATCACGTAGTGCTCGTGGCCCGCGAACGTGTGGACGCACGCCCACTCGCGCTCCCAGTCCCAGAGCTTGACGAGGCGGTCGTCGCCGCTCGTGAGCACCCACGGCTCGCTCGCGTGCACGTCGATGTATCGCACGAAGTCGTCGTGCGCCTTGAAGGACGCCACGAGCGCGCCGGAGTCGACGCTGAACACGCGCACGGTCATGTCGTCGGCGCCCGTGACGACCCAGTTCTTGCGCGCGATGAAGCGCGCGGTGCGCACGGGCGTGGCGCTCACCTGGATCGCGCGCACGAGCGCCTGGGTGTCTGCGTTCCAGATCTGGACGACGCCGGTGTGCAGCGCCGTGAGCACCCACGGCTCGGTCGGGTGCAGCTCGACGCCCTTGACGCGGCCGGAGCGGAAGATGGACGGGAGAGTGTCGGTGGTGTTGGCGTCTGCGTCTGCGTTGGTGTGGGTGGTGGTGTAGGTGGCCGACTTGGTCGTGGAGGAAGAAGGGGTTGTAGAAGCAGCGGTAGCAGCAAACTGGAGGCGAGTCGACAGAGAGAGAGAGAGAGAGAGAGATGATGAGCTGCACGTCGATGGTCGTTGTTTGAACAGTAAGGCTGAAGACAACGCACCATGGCAGACGAAGGTTGGTGTTGTTGTTGGTGGGGGTGTTGTTGTTGTTGTTGGTGTGACCGGGAGTGGGGGAGTTGGAGAGTGAACCTTTCGTTGGAGGTCGACGAAGATCGAGAGCCATCGGAGTCTTCACCATCGGATCTTCAAACGGTGTCGACCAGTCTGCCAATCAGGACGCGCCAAATCAAATGACTTCGCTCCTGCCGTCTCCGTTCGCGTCATGATCAGCCCGCCTCACGGAGCACGACGCAGCTCGTTCGAGTGCCTGGTGTGCGTGAGCGTGTGAGTGTGCTGGCGAGCGGATCAACCAGCGACACGACCAACGACCAACGACCCGGGTGCTCCCGACTTCATTCACTGCCGTTGCTGTCTTGATCAGATACGTTCACACCACCAGAACAGTGCGCGTCGACACCTGCCGGTCCTTCGATCGGGAGGCTGAGCCCACTCGCCAGTGCAAGCGCCTCCAGCTAACGAAACTGCGATGTGCTCGACTCAACACGGCGATGACACCACTTGATGCCGAGGTCGCGCCGCACGCGTCCGCAGTGTCTTGGGGGGAAAGGAAGTTCTACCTAGCTGGTGTGCTTAAGAATCCCTGTACTGCCGTATCCACGATGTGAGTGCCTTCGAGCTGCCTCGCGTTGGCTCCCCGCCGACGTCATTGATGGTGTGGCTTGCTACTGTCCGGAACGTCCGTTCTCCGAGTCCTCTCGTGTCAATCCGCAGTGTCTTGCGAGTCGCAGTCCGGAGCTCCCGAGTGATGGACACTGTCTTTGGTTATGGCCAACACTCTCGACAAGAACAATCCGACGAGTGTCGAGGTCGTGATAAGCGGCCGAGACGAGTGCTGAACGACGCGGACGACGAAGGCGACCGACGTGTGGTGACTGGTGCTGCGACTGCGAAGAAGCGAGCGGCTGGAAGGCTGGGAGTGATGTTGCACAACAACATTCCCAGGCGCGTACGTGAGTGAAGTCGTCACGCTGCTGCTCTCGACGAGGTTGTAGGTGCTGGATGACTGCTTCTTCTTCTGCTGCTGCTGCTGTCGCTCACTTGCGAACCTCCCGCCTCGCGCCAGCGCAGTGACTTCAGCAGCACTCGGAGCAGGAGCAGGAGCGGCAGCCGTACTCGCAAGAAACGCTGCGCGTACGATGGTGCGCTCCGATCGCAGTTCGCAGCGTGCGATCCGCGACCCCAAACACACTCACAGGCTCCGCTCTTCTGCCTCAGTCCGCGACCGCCGACGCTCGCGCTGCTGCCGCTCCGACGACGGCTGCTCCTGGCGCCACGTCGAGGATGCCGACGACGACGACCGCCTCACTCAACCAAGCAGGTGGCATCAGCATCAGCATCCTTCTACGCCGCCTCGGAGCCGCGCCGCACGTGCCGCACCAGCCACCTCGACTACCTGCACCGCCAGCTCAAGCAGGCGCTCAGCCGACGACGCCACAGCGGAGAACGCAGCAGCCGCCTGCACACGACGACGACGACATCGACGACGACCTCACCGACGACTTCAACGTCTACTTCTGAGCAGCAGCAGCAGCAGGAGGAGGAGGAGGAGCGGCGGCTGCCAAGTGGACTCGAGTCGCTGCCTTCATTCCTACGCTCCGCGCCTCTTGCTCGACCTGCGGTGTTGTGAGTGTGTGAGGGAGGGAAGACGTGGGGCGTCGCGTCCTGCTGTTGCGCTGCTCACTGCGCGCTCTTCCCGATCGTCGCTGGAGTCGGGACGGGCGGGGCGGCCGCAGCTGGAACTG
The DNA here is from genome assembly GCA_023334215.1 of Globisporangium cystogenes. Taxonomy (NCBI): domain Eukaryota; phylum Oomycota; class Peronosporomycetes; order Pythiales; family Pythiaceae; genus Globisporangium; species Globisporangium cystogenes. The sequence goes on along the minus strand of JAASGM010000530.1, from coordinate 8,217 downwards.
GTGCTGCTCTCGGCACTGCGGCAGGCGCCGAGGCGGGTGGCAGCACCGCAGCTGGGGCCGCGACTGGCGCCGGCCGCGGCTGCGCTGCCACCGCCGCGACACTGGCAGGCGGCGGACTCGGACTCGGCGCTAAGGAGCTCCGCTGGCTCGCCATCGCCTTCTCCCAGATCCGCCGGCGGACGCACTCGCGGTTGTACCGGTCGAGGTCCTCGAGCGCGTACTTCTGGCACTGGCTGCGGACGTAGAGCGGCGAGCCGCTGAACAGCGCCTGCAGCTCCGAGTACGACTTCTTCGCTGCTGGAGGCGCCGCCGCCGGCGCCGCTGCCGTTGCTGCTGGGGGCTGCGGCACTTCGGCGACCTTCGGGTCCAGCTCGTACATGCGGCAGAAGAACTGGAACGCCGAGCGCGGCAGCATCGGCTGCGCGGGCGGCGTGGGCGACGGCGCGTACGCGGCCCGCGGCGTCGGGGCCGCCAGCCGCTGCTTCTTGGCGGCCTCGACGTCCGCGAGCGTCTTGGGCTTCGGCCCGGGCTTCCTCCCCCGCTTCTTCTCGGGAGCTGCCGCACTGCCGCTGGCTCCTCCTGCGGCTGCGGCTGCGGTTGCTGCTGGTGCCGCGCTGCCGCTGGCGCTAGGAGCCACAGCGCCCGGCTTGTGCTTGAGGAACTTCTCCGCCACGAACGTGAGCGGGAGCATCGTCTTCACGCTGAACGGCTTGCGCCACGTCTCCGGGAGGCCGAGCGGCAGCGCGTAGCTCGGGTACAGGCGGAGCTGCGGCGCAGCCGCAGCAGCAGCGGTACTCGCCGCCTCGGGCGTCGCGCTCCCAGCAGCAGCAGCAGCAGCCGCTGCGCGCGTCTTCGCGTTGACGCTCTGCGCGCTCGCGGCCACGTCCTCCGAGTCGGAGGCCGCCAGCAGTAGCGCGTCGCCCTCGCCGCCCTCGCCGCCCTCGGCGCTCGACGCGCTCGGCGACTCGCCGTACGCGAGGAACTTCCAGAGCGCCTGCGCGTCCCGCGGGCTGACGGCCAGGCGGTGCTCCTGCCGCATCTCGGCCGCGATCGCCGCCCAGCGGATGTGCGCTGCCCGCGAGCCGCATCCGCGCCGTCAGCCCCCACCCCACATACATAACGACAGAGCGACAGAACGACCGGCACGAGAGACGCACCGGGCGAGCGCGCGTCCTCCAGCACGCCCGGCGCCGTCGCCTGGCGCCGCAGCTGCGCCAGGATCGCCTCGCAGAGCAGCGCGCACTCGCGCGCCGTGTAGCGGCCCAGCACCTTGCGCGCCTGCGTGCGCGCGCTCACGCCGGCGTCGCCCATGGCCGCCACGCCGCTGGCGAACGCGCCGCCTGCCGACGACGGCGCTGCGGACGCCGACGGCGACGGCGAGCGGGCGGCCTGCGCGCGGCGCCGGCGCGTCGCCGAGTTGGGCGCCTCCGGCTCGGTGGCCGGCGCGCGGCGCGCGGGTGAGCCGGGCGGCGGCAGCTCCGCCTGCTTGAGCGCCGCGGTCGCTGGCGTCGGCAGCTGCGCCTGGCGCCGCGAGGGCCGCGCGTCCTTCTCGAGCTCCGCCATTGGCTCGCGTGACAAGAAAAAATGGTGGAAGGAACCAGCGAGTCCAACGCTGCACTTGGTGTTTGTATCGAGTCGTTCGACTCGGTACAAAGCGGGAATGAGCGACGCCGAGAGCGCGAGCGTGCTGCGCGCCGTCCTGCGCGACCTGCAGGCGCGGCGCGAGCAGGCGGCGAGCGGAGGGGGCGGCCGCCTGCCGCTCGTCACGGACGCGCACGCGCAGCTGCTCGCGGCGCTGCCGCCCTCGCAGCTGGCGCTGCTGCAGAGCGCGAGCGAACTCGTGCACCGGCGCGCCGGCGGCGACGACGCGAGCGCCTGGCGGCTCGTCAAGCGCGTCACGGCGCAGCCGTCCGGCCGGCGCTTCTTCCGCGTCGAGTCGCTCAGCCGCTACCAACGCGAGCGCGAGGAGGGCGACCCGCTGGCCGCCAGCGCGCTTTCGCAGCCGTTCGACGCGGCGGCGGCCGGCGGCGGCGCGCGCGCGCACTACTACAACGTGCTGCCGCACTACTGCTCCTGCCAGGGCTTCCACGAGCGCACGGCGCAGAGCCCGACGGCCATGGTGCGGTGGCTGCTGTTGCTGCCGGCGGTGGACGCGTCGACCAGGCGCTGACCCGCGACGCTGTGCTCCTACAGTGCAAGCACATGCTCGCGGCGCTGCTGGCGGAGGCCACGGACCAGCTCCAGCACGTCGCGATCCGGGACGCGGACTTCGCCACGATGCTCTGCGCGCAGCCCGAGAGCGCGAGTGCGCACCACGCCGCCTACCGCATCGCGGACTGAGCGCCGCCGCTGCTGAGGAATTGCGCCTCTCGAGAGCCCAGAGAGTCGGCTAACGCGCGGAGCTCCGCACCAGCGCCAGGAGCTCCAAGCGACACCACGGGGTTCCTAACATTTCGAGTAACGACACCCTCGATTATTTCGCTAGGTGTTCTTGTGCCAGTTGGTTTCAATTTCCATGGGTGTTTTCCTGACTTTCAGGAAACGAGAGCCCCCACCACTTCAAGAAGTCGCATTCCCTGATCCTCCTCCTCCGAGAAGACCGAGAAGACCGAGAAGAAGTCCGAGTCGACTGCTTCGCAACATGGTGCGCGACGCTGAGTGCCTGTCGCCTTCCTTCTCTCTACCGTTCCCTGCTGACGCCCGTCCAGATCCGCTTCTTCCTGCTGCAGAACCGCCAGGGCAAGACGCGCTTGTCCAAGTGGTACGTGCCGCCGCCCGACGACCAGGACAAGGCGCGGCTCGAGTCCGAGATCCACCGCGTCGTGGTCGGGCGCGACGCCAAGCACACCAACTTCATCGAGTTCCGCTCGTACAAGATCATCTACCGGCGTTACGCGGGCCTCTTCTTCATCCTCGGCGTCGACGTGGCCGCGAACGAGCTGCTCTGCCTCGAGACGATCCACCTCTTCGTCGAGCTCCTCGACCAGCAGTTCTCCAACGTCTGCGAGCTCGACATCGTCTTCAACTTCAACAAGGTCTACTCGATGCTCGACGAGTACATTCTCGGCGGCGAGGTCCAGGAGACCTCCAAGCGCGAGATGCTCGAGCGCATCCGGGAGCTCGAGAAGCTCGAGTGAGCAGCCGCCCGTCGAGACGTCAAGCGACGCCGCACGCCTCTCTCTCCATCCACGACGACCTTCGTCCCCGCCAAACGAGCTGCTTGCTTCGATCGTGTCTATCGAAGCGATTGGTGCATCGTGCATCGTTGTCTATGGATCTAGGCCGCGTCCTGCCCTGCTGTTGCTACTGGAGCTGGCTCCTCGACTGGAGCTGCTGGTGGCGGTGATTCAAACACCACTGGTGCTGGAGCGTCGACCGGAGCCGACGTCTCAACTAGAGTTGCTGCTGCTGCTGGCGGTGGTGGTGCAGGGACGTTCGAGGCTGCTGGGACTGGGACTGCGTCCTGGAAGAAGTTGCTGCTCACGATGTAGCGCACGATCTGCAGCATGCGCTGCTGCTCCACGTTGATGTCGCTCTTGAGCAGCTTGCGCAGCAGCGAGCCCTGCTCGCTCCGCCACGCCTCCTCGAGCACCTTGTCGCTCTTGGACGCCTTGCTGCTCGCGCGCTTGCGCTCCTTCGCCTCCTGCACCAGCTGCGCGTCGTGGCCGAACTGGCACGCGTCGCCCCTGCCGCACCGGCCCTTCTGCGCCATGCTGCGGCACGCGACGGCCTTGCAGTCGTGGCTGAACCGGCACCGGTCCCCGAAGCGGCACTGGTTGCGCGCGTAGTTCTTGCAGAGCACCACGCGCTTCTGCTTCTTCGGTGACGGCTCGTCCGCCGCCGCTGCGTGGCTCTCGCTCGTGCGGCTGCTACCCGCGACCGCCGCCGACGCTCCGTCGGTGCCGAGCGCCTCGCTGCGCTCATCCCCAGTGTCCTCGTCGCCGACTTCTTCCACCTCGCCGTCCTCCAGCTCGTCGCTGTCCGCCGTCGAGAGCTTGCGCTTGCGCGCGAGGCTCCCGCCCGCCAGTGATGGCACCTGCTGCTGCTGCTGCGCCTCGGCCAGCGCTTGGCTCCTGGCCGCCGACGGCCACTTCTTGCGGCGCTCGGCGCGCCACTTGGCGATGTCCTCGGGCGAGTTGCCGACCAGCACCAGGAACTTCTGTCCCTCGACGTCGATCTCCTTGAGCCCGTGGCCGGCGAACTGGCCGTGCTCCGACTGGTAGTGCGCGCCGACGACCCGCTTCGACCCCGAGAAGCCGCAGCCCGGCGCGTGGCACGACACGTGCGTCTTGGCGTGCGCGAGGAACTGCGACTCGAGCGAGAACGACTTCTCGCACGCCGCGCACGACCACTCGTGCTGCTGCTGGTGCTGCTGGTGCGAGGTGGCGGACTCCGGCGGTCCCGCGTACGCCGCGAGCGTCGAGTCGGCCGGAGCGCTGGGGTCGCGTGCGAGCGGATCACTCGTCGAGTCGGGCAGCGGGGGCTGCCAGGCGTCGTCGTCGGGAGGAAGCGAAGGCTGGTGCTGTTCGCTCTGCAAGTGTCTTGGCGACGGAGCTCGCACCTGTTGCTGCTGCTGCTGTTGCTCGTGGCGGTGGCGAGGAGCCTGCTGCTTGTGCGCACTGCTCGCAGACCGCTGGTCGGGACCTTCGTCTTCTCCTTCTCTCGCGTGGCTCTGCGTCGAGTGGCAGTCTTGGATCCAGTGACCGGGCTCCCCGCACCGGTGGCAGCAGTACGTCGACGGCGGCGGCCGCGGCTGGTGCTGTGGGTACCGCTGCGCTGGCTGCGGCCAAGGCGCTTGCGGCTGCTGCTGCTGCTGGTACTGCGGCTGCTGCTGCTGCTGTTGGTGCTGCGGCGGTTGCTGGTACTGTGGCTGGGGTGGCTGGGGCTGCATCGGCTGCTGGTACTGTGCGTACATCGGAGTCTGCTGCACGTACGCTTGGTGGGGGTGGTAGCCGTAGGCTACTGCAGGCGCCATGGGCGGGGGTGGGTGGGCGAGCACCACGCCTGGCACCTGGTAGTGCTGCTGCTGCTGCGGAGGCGGAGGAGGCTGCTGGTACTGCGGCTGCGGCGCCGCCTGCTGCTGCGTGTTCACTGGAGCGTACGCCTGCTGCCGCAAGTAGAGTGCGTCGCTGTACGACGATTGCTGCTGCTGGAACTGCTGAGGCTGCTGCTGCGGCGGCGGCGCGTACGCCACAGGCTGCGGCGCTCCGCTGCTGCTGCTCCCGTACATTGGCTGCAGCGGCGGCGAGACTGGCAGCGACGGCACAAATGCCGCGCTGTCGGCCGGGTGCGGTTGGCTCGGGAGCGGCGGTGGCGCGGCAGCAGGCGGCGGCTGGTACTGCGGCTGTTGCGGCGGAAGGTACTGCGGCGCGAACGTCTGTGGGGGAGCGCCGTAGCCTCCAGCGAACTGCGGCGCGAACTGCGGCGGCGGCGGCTGGTGGTGGTGCTGGTGCACCGGTTGCTGCTGCTGCTGCTGCTGTGACGGTAGATAGTAGGCATCGCTGCCGCCATTGCTGGTGCTGGTGCTGGAGCTGTTGGTGGTGCTGTTCGTGGAGCTGGCCAAGTGGCTCTGCGGTGCGTAGTCTTCGAAGGGTCCCGGCTGGCTCTGCTGACTCTGCTGACTGTGGTGGTGTTGGCTGTGGTGCTGGTGCTGGCTGAAGCCGCCGCGGCCGCGACCGCCACCTCGTCCGCCGCCGCCGCCACGTCCTCGTCCACCGCCTCGTCCACCTCCACGGCCGCCTCCACGGCCGCCGCCTCCACGACCACCACCGCGGCCAAAGCCACGTCCGCCGCCGCCGAAGCCGCGACCGCCGCCGCCGCCACGGCTGCTGCTGCTGTCGCCAACGTAGCCACCGTAGCCACGGCTGCCGTCGCCGGCGCCGCCACCACCAGTCGGATCCATTCGACGTCGCGCTCGCCACTCGAAAAATGGCTCAAAAAGGCATCGGCTTTATTGTTGATACTTTGGTATCACGAAGAGTTGGTTGGAGAGTTGGTTGGAGAATCAGTTGCTCAGTTGTCCGCGGCGGTGTGGAACACCGAGAAGAACTGCCTACTGGTGCTGGTGCTGATGCTTGCAGCAAGGCCAAGCATCCAAGCATCCAGTCCATTGCACGTATCTGCAGTTCCGACACGGTTGCTTCCCATCCGTTGCCTTTCTCACTCTTGCTCACTCACTCGCGCAGACGTCACCTTCAGCCGTGGACGATGTCCGCGTGCACAGTCACGACGCGCTTCGCGGCCGCGAACTCGCACCCGGGCGCCAGGCACACCACGTGCTGGCTCACGTGCGCCGCGAGCTGCGACTGGACGGCAAAGCTCTTGTCGCACGGCTCGCAGCGCCACGGCTTGACGCTCGCCTCGAGCAGCTCCAGTCGCGCCGCCAGAGCCGAGCGCGGACTCGTCCGAGCATCGCCCGAGTCCTCGCGCTGCGACTGCTGCTGCAGCTGGAGATGCACGGCCGTCTGCTGGGCCTCCGCCAGGTCCACGCGCTTCAGCTTCATCGGACACTTGAAGATCGAGTGGCCGGGGATGCCGCACGCGTTGCAGCAGTAGATCTTCACGGACGGCGGCGAGCTGTCGCTAGTGGCGACACGACGCGGCGACACGGGCTGCGGCAGCTGCGACCGACTAAGAGACGGCGCCGGAGCCTGCGCGGCTCGCGACTGCCTCCACTGCGGACAGTCGTAGATCCAGTGGCCGCGGACGCTGCAGATCTTGCAGACGTAGGTCGCCGGCGGCAGCTTGTCGGTCGGCCGCGTGGGGCAGTCGGTCGTCCAGTGGCCGATCTCGAAGCAGAACTTGCAGCAGTACGAGCTCGAAGCCGACGTCGAGCGAGCTGCTGGAGCTGGCGACGCCGCTGGAGCTCCAGTGTTCCTGCGTTCATTGCTCGGGGTCGACGGAGCTCCCCATTTGAGCGTCGAGTAGTCGACGCGCGCGCCGCCACCGCTACCGCTACGCGGCTCCCAGTTCCGACTGCCGCTCGGCGCCTTCGCATCGAAGCCGGCGGAGCCGAACGCCTCGCGGAACTCGAACATCGCGTTCGTCGGACAGTCGCACATCCAGTGACCGGGGACGCGGCAGATCTTGCAGACGTAGTCGGCTGGGAACAGCGCGGGGCAATCGCGCGTCCAGCGAGAGTCCCGCAGCCCGCGCTCTTCGCCAGTCTTCACAGGGCTCATGGACTCGAGGGCTGGCTGGCTGCCGCTCGCGTGCGCGCTCACGATGTGGCTCAAAACGATCTCCTTCGGCGCCGAGAAGCGGCAGCCGGCTGCGAGACAGCGCGTGTGCTTCTCCATGTGCGTCCGGAGCTTCAGCGGGCTCGCGAACTCCTGCGCGCACGGCAGACAGCGCCACACAACCGCATACGTCGCGTCGTCCACGTCATCGTCCTCGGCCTCGCTGCTCGCGTAGCTGCTCGAGGACGTCGCGCCGAAGAAAAGCTGCGGGCACTGCGTGAGCATCGCTCACGTGCGCGCTCGCTGGAGAGATGGAGAAACGCGAAGTGAGGTCGTCCGAGCACCGGCGAGTCTGGCGGCCTGTGAGAGGCGGCGTCGCTCCATCATTCGTCCGTCACTCGTCCATCCATCCATCCATCACACGGCGATGACCGAGACAGAGTCAGAGACGTACTACAGGCAGATGCAGGTCTTCTCAGCCTCCTCCATCACTCGCGAGGACGCGCGGGAGCCGGATGCACTGGAGCAGTCGCAGGCCGCGGCTTTCGCGAGCAGCAGACGCTCTTTGCCGTCCACGAGAGCGGCTTCCACCCGGTACTTGACGCCGCGATACACGACGAGCTCGCCGTGTTCGCTCGGTGCGTTGCTGGCGGCCGCCTCGACATCCGGAGAGATCGTCGCCGTGTTCGCTCGAGAAGACGCGGTCGTCGCGGACCTTGCAGCACGTGCGGTGGCTGTCGTTGCGGCTTCGGCTTGAACGGCTTGCTGCTGCTGCTCTGACTTCGCCAGCTCCTTTCGCGAGAGCTTCTGCGGACACCTGTAGATGGTGTGCTGGCCGGCGACCCCGCAAGCCACACAGATGTAGCTGCTCGGCAGCCCTTTCCTCATCTTCTTCTTCTGCTTCACTGTGGTGACGGTGGCGGTGACGGTCGCGCCATGGATCTCCGCCGTGTGCTGCGTCACGAGGCGCTTGCTCGCCGAGAACCCGCAGCCGGGTTCTCCGCACGTGATGTGCTGCTGGAAGTGCACTCGCAGCTGG
>JAASGM010000053.1:0-46091 GCA_023334215.1 Globisporangium cystogenes | reverse complement strand
GGAGCGGTCGCTTGCGCGGCGCTTGGGCGGTTGGCGAATGGTGGTCCGCGGCGGCGGGATCCTTGTGGCGTTTTTGAGGAGGGCAGAGGGTGACCAGTTGGATCTTGGAGGTTGTATACAACATGTCGAATGCAAAGTGCGTGGAAAAACGAATGCAGCACTAAAAACCCCTTTCAAATCGATCGATCGGAGCGTGGTGGTCGCCTCGAACGCTTTATGGTCGTTGCTGATGGACTTGGTGCTCATGAGAGGACGCTCGCCTGTGAACGCACTCGCCAGTTAGAGCAGCCGCCTTCGTCTCTGAGCAGCTCAGTGGTTGATACAAGGACGCCAAGCGCTTCGTCGGTGAGTATGAAGATGCATCGTGCAGTGTGTCGACTCGCTACGGGGGCTCGGCGACTTCGTCGGAAAAGCGACAGCTCCGGTCGCTGTCGCCGCTGGCGTCGGGTCGTTCGCCGTGGTGGCTCTACGCGTCCTCCATGAGCGTGTTGAGCACGACGTTCACGTTGCCCTCGCACTGCTCCAGCATGTCGATCACGCGCGCCGAGCTCACGTTCGGGAAGATGTTGTGCACGAGCGAGAGGTCGTCCGCCCACTTGAGCTCCGCCTCCGAGAACGCGACCGGCACGCCCGCCGCCACGTGCGTTTCGGCCGGCACGGGAACCGCGACGGGCGCCGCCGCGACCGCAACCGGCGCAGGGGGCGGCGGCGTCACTTGCACCGGCGCGGGCGGCGCGACGGCCACTGGCGCAGGGGGCGGCGCCGGCTTGCGCTCGACGACCGGCGGCGCGGGTGCTGCTGCTGCGGCCGCCGCCGCCGAAGCCTCCTTCTTCTCCGGGATGAGCTGCTTGATCTGTCCCACGAGCCCCTGCGCGAAGGACGAGAAGCCCTCGGCCGCCGACTTGGCGCCGGTCGCCGTCTCACGCGCCACCTGCTCGACCGGCTGCTCCAGCGCGCGCGCCGCCTGGCGCGCCGCCTCAGCCGTGCCGCGCGCGTGCGCCTGGTACGCCCAACCCTCGCTCTTGACGCGCTCGAGCGTGGTCGAGAGCGCGCCGATGAGCGTCTCGAGCGACGCCACGATCGGGTCCGCGACCGCCTCCTGGAACGCCGCGTGGTGGTGCGGCACGGCCACGAACTTGAGGCTCTTGACCGCGTCGTCGGCCGCGAGGAAGACGCGACATGCCTCGGCGAACTCGGCGTCCGACGCCACGTTGAGCCGGTCGCCCTCGGCGTCCGTGTACTGGAGCACGAAGGCGCCGGGCTCGAGGCGGAACGTCTGCGCCACGAGCCGCTGGAGGTCGGCGAGGTGGAACACGCCCAGGTCCACGCGGCTGCGGTGGATCTCGCCGCTGAACGCGATCTTGAGCGCGACCTGCGTCATTGCCGGCGGTGGTGGTGGTGGTGGCGTCGTCGAGCTGGAGCTCACGGCTTCTTCTTGGGAGCTTCGATTGGCTTTTGGTCGAAATAAACAAGAGAACGCACACTCCTTCGTGAGCGTGGCTTCCCGGTTAGCTCCGAGCGACAAGAAGGCGAGGAAAAACTGTCTCCGAACGCAAGACAGCATACCCTGTTGAAAGCGTTTGCGAGAAGGGAGAGCTTACTGCGAGTTAGTATCCATTCTTAACCTCTAATCTGGTATGCTCCGTTTAAGTACGTTCTAGGCGCGAACCCGCTCAACATCCTGCAAGGATCGCTGGCATCGACATCACAACCAACAACTCGTGCACCGTACGAGGAGCTAGCGTGGCGTTACGGTGTCGGCACGCTTCGATTCTCCATTTCGTCGACCGTGATCTTGAGCAGCACGTCCACGACCTGGAGCTGCAGCGTACATCTCGATCGCTTCTCGCTTCTCGCGTCCGCACGACCTCATCACCTGCTTGGAACGGACTCTCGCTCGATCGACCTCCGCACGCGACTTTCTCGATCGTGTGTTCCTCTCCTCCAGACCGCCCCCGCTTCCTCGCCAGCTAGTCGTAGAACTCTGCCGCGTGCTGCGCGCCGTCGCGGCTCGAGAGCTGCTGCTGCCGCTGCTTCTCGCCCGACACGTCCATCATCACAACGTCGTCCTGCTCCTGGTCGCGCGCCGCGCGCTCGCGCTCCTCCTGCGCCGTCGTCGACGGCACCTGGTGGAACGGCACGCTCGGCACGGGCTCGATCTGGCGGAGCTGCTCGTGCAGCAGGCGCTTCATGTCGCTCAGGTACGTCGGCGTGTTGAGGTTCTCCATGTTGCTCACGGGCATGTGCAGCCGGTACTCCGGGCCGTAGTACTCAAAGTAGTCGTTGTACGGCATCGCGTCCGGGACCTCAACGCCCGTGAGCACCGACGTCTCGTAGCACCAGCACCGCGCGACGTTGCGCAGTGTGTAGCCGCCGCCGCCCAGCACGAGCGTCGGCACGTTGAAGCTCTTGACGTACGCGACGCAATCCGCGTGCCCTTTCACCGACAGGTTGAAGCAGCCGAGGCGGTCGCCGGAGAGCGAGTCCGTGCCGCACTGGAGCACGACCGCGCCGGGCGCGAAGTGCTCCATGATCTTCGAGATCACGCTTCGGAAGATGCTTGTGAAGCTCTCGTCGTCCATGCCGTCGCGGCACGGGAAGTTCACGGCGTAGTTCTTGCCCTCGCCGTACCCGATGTCCTTGACGTCACCCGTGCCCGGGAAGTACTCGCCGTACTTGTGGAACGAGCACGTCATGACGCGGTTCGTCGTGTAGAACGCCTCCTCGACGCCGTCGCCGTGGTGGATGTCGATGTCGATGTAGAGCACGCGCTGGTGCTTCTTGAGCAGCTCGAGGATGCCCAGCACGCAGTCGTTCACGTAGCAGAAGCCCGACGCCTCCGAGCGCTTGGCGTGGTGCAGCCCGCCGGACCAGTTGATCACGATGTCCGCCGACTCGTCGTTCAGCTTGGCGGCGCCGCCGATCGACGCAGACGCGTACAACTGGCAAAACTCGAAGACGCCGTCGAACACGGGACAGTCCTCGCCCACGTTGAAGCGCTGCAGCTGGCGCAGGTAGTCGTGCATGTTGTCCGGCGTCACGAGGCGCAGGAAGTGGATGTAGTCGTCCGAGTGGAAGCGCGTGAGCTCGTCCCACTCCACGAGCCGCGGACGCTGCAGCAAGCAGAAGAACCGGAGTTAGTCAGTTAGGCGGCCAGCGAAGTCTCCTCGAGTGCCGCTGCAGAAGACGCAGTCGCCGCCACGTACGAAGATCTCCATGTGCTTCGTGAGGCCGTAGTTAGCGATCAGGTTGTGCGCCATCCGCACGCGGTGCGGCTGTAGTAGCATGACACACACAAACACACGTCAGCTCTGCGCGCTTCGTGGATCCTCGTCCTCCAAGCACTTGATCACGCGCCCGCACCTTCATCGGGTGGTTCTGTCCGTAGTGGTAGTTGCCGATCTCCGCTGCGCACGAGCGTCAGAGCGTCAGAGCGTCAGAGCAGTCGAGGGGAGGAGGTAGCGAGAGAGCGCGAGCGCGTGACGCACAGTCGTAGAAGTAGGCGACGCGGCGCTTGGAGGCAGCGCCCGCGGCGCTCGGCGCGTCGGTGCCGTTGTCCAGGATCGCCATCGCACCGTGCAGGATCGGCAAGCAGCGAGAGGAAGGGTGCGCTGGCGCTTGGAGCTGTGCCTGGCGCGGAGGAGGAGGAGGAGCTCAGAAAGTGGTCTGGTCCTCCTAGTCTACTTCGCAAAGGTACGAATGAGTCTGAGACGGAGTATATTATTTCGTGAGAATTCTGATTCGATCTCTGCGCCAATCAAAAGTAGAGATGCGCTCTCGTAATTACGTAAGCGAGAGAGAACATTGCGCGTAAAAAATAAATCACAGTAGCGTAAAAAGGTGGCGTGACCTGCTGCCATCACAGTTGGCTCGCTCGCCCAGCCATTCCCTCCTGTGCCGCTCGCTCGACCGCCCGCCGCAGCTGCCGCGCTTGCTCGCTTGTGGCCGCTCGTTCGTTGCGACTCACATCGCCTTTGGTCGCGCCTCGCCACCACCACCACCACTTTCTTCTCTTCCGCCTTCCGCCTCGATCTTTTCGAGAGTCACGATGGCCGACAAGCAGCTCCCGGAGACCGTCGTGGAGGTGGACGCGCACGACGGCCGCGGCTTCCAGCCCGTCGACGCTGTGGCCGCGCAGGTCGCCGCGCTCAACGTGGACGGCGACGAGGAGGCCGAGGACGTCGAGGACGACCTGGCGTCGCTCCCCGCGAACGTGCAGCTGCGCCTCGCGGCGCTGCGCAAGCTGCAGGAGCAGCAGGCCGAGGTCGAGGAGGAGTTCGAGAAGGAGCGCAAGGCGCTCGAGCTTAAGTATGAGAAGCTCTACCAGCCGTTCTACAAGCAGCGCGCGGAGATCGTGACGGGCGCGAAGGAGGTCGAGGCCGTGATCAACGGCGAGGGCAAGACGGAGGGGGCGTCGGAGGAGGACGAGAACGTCAAGGGCGTGCCGGGCTTCTGGCTGCGCGCGTTCATGAACCACTCGGCGCTCGCGGACCTCATCCACGAGCGCGACCTGCCTGCGTTCGAGTTCCTGCTCGACGTGCGCTCGGCGTCCCACGAGGAGGACAACGGCTTCAAGCTCGAGTTCGACTTTGCGGAGAACCCGTTCTTCGCGAACAAGACGCTGTCGAAGGAGTACGTGATCGGCGACGCGTCGGACGCCGGCGAGGCCGTGCTGCAGAACGTCACGGGCACGGTGATCGAGTGGAAGGAGGGCAAGAACCTCTGCGAGGTCACAAAGAAGGTCAAGCAGCGCGCGAAGGGCGGCAAGGGCGAGACGCGCGTCGTGAGCCGCACGGAGCCGTGCGAGAGCTTCTTCCAGTTCTTCACGCCGGTCGAGATGCCGTCGGAGGAGGACGACGAGGACGTACGTGCAGCGTGTGTGGCGGTGGATGTGTGTGTGGATGCGTGGGCCACTCTGTGTTGCGTTATGTCAGCGGCGACTAACCCGAATGCGTGTATGCTCTGCTGGCTACCAGAACGACCTGATCATGCGCCAGCTTACTGGCGACTTTGAGATCGGCTTCCTGATCCACGAGACGATCATCCCGCAGGCGCTGCTGTGGTTCACGGGCGAGGCCGTGGAGGAGGACGACTCGGAGTACGACCCGGAGGACGACTACGATGACGACGAAGACGAGGACGAGGACGACGACTCGGAGGACGACGCCCCGCGCGCGCGCAAGCCGAAGAAGAAGTACCCGGCGCTTGACGGCGCCAAGTCGACGGAGAAGCCGCCTGAGTGCAAGAACCAGTAAGTTAGCCATGTTGCGTGAGCTCTCGCTCCCTTTCTACGCGCGCGCGCGCACGACGGCGCGCCACTCGATTATATACAGAACAACAAGCACTGCAGGCAGGCATCCATGTGCGCGCGTGTTGTTACGTAGTCACATGGCGGTGTCGTCACGAGCACGTTGTCACGCTCGTCAGGCACAAGGAGAAGGATCGGTGAAGCCATTTGCTTGGATGGCTGCACACCAGTCAATTTGTGTCTCTTCAGAAAATATGTTGAACTATGATGAGCATATGTTGCATACTCAAATCAAGCCTAAATATAATTTCTTGCAAACGAGTTCTCAATATGTTCGATGAGATCAAGTGACTCTGCGTTGAGGACTCCTTGCTCGCAAGCTCCACCATCCTGATCGTGCTTCGAGGCTTATCAGTCCCTAAACTGCCTGCTCTCCTCGACAGCCACGCCGTTGTACGGAGCACGCAACGGAGTCGCGCAGAGCGTACTTGACTCCGCCAGGAGTAGTCGCTGATCCTGACCCAGAACACCACGTTCTAGAACAACAACTCGAGCAAAGCTCGAAGAAGAGAGGGGCGATCGTGGAGCAGAAGACTGATGTCGGCAAAACGCACCAGCTTGATCTGCTGTCCAAGCACGTGAGAGGAGACACGAACTCCAAGACGCTCGCGCTGGTGATAGGCGTTGCAACATCCCAACGAACGGCGTGTCGTTCAAGGCGATCGTGCTCAGGTATCTACGCGACGACTGGTTCGTTCAGATCCACGCGTGGCTGCACTCGCTCAGCGAGTGCAACATCACCTTTCAGCGAGAGTACCCGCTGCACGTGGTCGCGCGACCACTCGGCATCGTGCTCAATGACTTCGTGAAGGTGAGGTGACGATGTTTCAGTACTGACACCGTTAACGGCGTCGGGAGCGAGCATCCCGATCCAAGAGCAACCGAGTCGTGTTCCTGGTGCTGTTCCATCAACGGCAGTCGGCGGACGCGCTCGAGTCGACGGTGTTTCTAGCTTAGCGTAGCAACCGAACCGAGTGCGACCACCCTGTCAGGTTTCGCTAACAGAGATGCAGCCACTGCCACTGATCGTCCTTGCGGTCAATGCCGTCTCAAAGACCTCTGGCTGACCCGCGTGAGCAGGTTCGGACTCTGAATGCTCCACCAGCACACTATCTCGGTCCTGAGATCCACGTGAGCGAGGCTGCTGCCAAGCCTGATGGGGGATTCCACGGTGCGTCACAGTTGTCGCAACCCCCGCGCCTCCCACACAAGCTGCAGTGAGAGAATGGCGATCCACTCGCTCCGGAAGGCGGCGACCTCGCGTCCGTCATGATCCTGCCGACGTCGCCTTCTGTGTGGCATTTCGTCAGTGTTGCGACTTGTATTCGAGAACGGGTGGGTGGAAATCTCACACCCGAAAAAGCCCCAAGAAGCGCCTTCTTCGTGCTGCCCGCCCGCCGCCTCAAGAGACGCCCCCACACGCCTGACACCCGCCGCCCGCCGCGCTCCTCCATACTGAGCGCGAGTGAACCATCCGCCATGGGCAAGACACCCGAGCACAAGCAGCTCCACCACCGTACGTCCCGTTGCTCGCTCTCGCTCTCTGGATGGACGACGAGATCTTCTCACACGAATGTGACGCAGCCTACGGCCCCGCGATGGGGCTGCGCTACCGCCGCAAGGTGCCGCCGGTGGCGCCGGACGCCGAGAACAGCAACTCGCTCAACCGTGCGGAGGTCGCGCCGAGCAGCGGGAAGCAGCGCCGCCAGCAGCAGCAGCAGCAGCAGAAGGAGGCGGAGCGCGGCGACAACCAGCTGGAGCACCAGGCGCCGGTGCCGGTGCCGCGCGCCGAGCCGACCGACGGCGGCCAGCAGCCGGAGGCGCCGCCGACGTACGCGCGCAAAAAGAAGCACAAGCAGCCCCGGAAGCAGCTGTCGCCTGAGCGCGCGGCGGAAGACCGGCCGGCGTCTCCTGTGCCGCCGCCAGCGGCGGTCGAGCGCGCGGCACCGGTTGCTGGCGCAGCGACCGATACGCCGACGACACTGCCGACTGGTGCGACGACAGCGACGACCGGAGCGACACCGACGACGCCAGCACCGACGACGACCTCCAAGCCCAAGCGCCCGAGCAAGAAGAAAGTGAAGCGGACCGTGGCAGACGCAGGTGAGTGCTGGTCCCGTTCCCTCGTCTCTCATCGCCATCCCCCACGAGGCAGTTGATGCCCTGTCCCGGACCCTGCGGCGCGTGCGCGAGGAGATTTCTCACTGCGAACTGTGTGCGTGCAGCTCCAGCGGCGGTGGTGGAGAAGGAGAAGCTCGCGTCAGTTCCGAACAACGGGATGGCGGCGGAGGCGCCTGTGACTCTGGAGCAGGTTGAGCCGCTCCGCGCGCAGAAGGAGAGCGCCGAGAGCCGTCGCCGCAAGCCGGTCGGGAACAGCAAGAGGAAGGACAGCCCGAGTCTGATGAAGCAGCTGCTGTGGAAGGTGAAAGCCCCCGTCGCAGCGCCAGTCGCGCCTGCAGCTCCCGAGCGCGTGTCCGTGTACGCAGCAGCAGCCGCCGCAGTCGAGGAGAGCGATGCGGCCGCGCGCGTCCGCGAGGAAGAGGACGAGGAGGCCGCGTTCGCAGCAGCAGAGCGGCATTCGCTCAAGCGCATGTCCGCTTCGCTCGCCAAGTCGATGAGCAGCTTCCCGGCGGAATCGTCGAGCCAGGAGACGCAGTCGGGCTCGGAGGACGAGTCGTCGTTCGCGCACTACAGTCTGCTGTCGGGCGACGACTCGCTCGAACCCTCGCCGCCCGCCTTCGGCGCCGCTGACCTGCTGGAGAGCTGCTTCCCGACGCCGCTGTCGCTCGAGAGCGTCGCGAGCGCCAAGCGGCGCAGCCCGAAGACGCAGGTGCACGAGATCCTGCTCGACAACTTCGCGTTCAGCCCCGCGGAGCTGTCGATCGTGAAGGGCGACCTCGTGGTGTGGCGCGTGAGCGAGCAGACTCTCGGCATGGTCGAGCACGCGCTGGACGCGACGCTTGTGGACGCGAGCGGCAGCTTCGTGCGCAGGACGTCGACGCCGCTGCTCCGCCCCGGCAGCGGGTTCGCGTGGCGCCTGGACGTCGCTGGCCGGCTGGAGATCGAGTGCTCGGTCTACAAGTCCCAGTGCGCCGTGCAGATCAGCGCGGACGTCGCTGCGAAGCGGAGGTACGCGGTTGCGCGCGCGAACACACTGCAGGCGCTGGCGGATCCCCCGCGCCGCTCGAAGAAGCTGTCAGCGAAAGCCAAGCGCGCGGCGAAACTGGCGCGCGAGGCGCTCGCTGCGACGGCGGCTGCCGCTGCTGCAGTCGACGGCGCCGAGGACTCCGAAGCGGGCAGCGCGGAGCCGGTCGAGGTGTTCCACCGATCGACGGACTTGGACGCCGGCGTGTGCCGCGAGGTGCTGTCGCAGCTCGAGGACGTGAAGGCTGCGGCAGTGGCGGCGTTCATCGTCGTGGGCGACATTGCGTGTCCTGTGGCGGAGCCAGCGGCGCTACGCGACGCAGGGGCCGACGTGGCGGAGAGCGAGGGAGACGCGGAGGCGGCCGCCGGCGTCGAGAACGACGAAGTTGAGGACTTCCAGCAGCGGATCATCGCGATGCTGCAAAGATCGGAGGAGTCGCAGGCGCGCCAGCGCGACGGCTTCGTGGTGCCGGACTCGGGGTTCAACGCCGGCAGCGCCTACGCGTTCTTCAAGCGCCGTGCGTGCTGTGCTGTTGCTTGTGGTGGTCAGTGTCGTGCGGATCGGGAGTGTCTGACGCGTGTTGCTCGCTTGGTCGTTGGCGCAGGCTTCGCGCGCGTGCAGAACGCGGAGGAGGCGGCCGTGTACGCGCGCTGCCCGGAGCGCCGTGCGCCGCGCGAGGGGCTCACGGTCGCGCGCGTGCTGCGCGCGTTGGTGGGTTGAGTGGCGTGCGTGCGCAGATGTATCATATACACCGGCAGACGCGAGTCTGCGGAGGAGGAAGCGCGCGGGTGTGTTCTCTGTGTTCGGCTCAGGACCCTCACTGCTTACGACTCTCTCTCGCTCTCTCTTACTGCTCTTGCTGGCCGGCGGAGCTCGCTCCGCGACTTGCGCCTAACTTACGACTGCTACGCCTACGATCAAAACCTGCTACACTACGTTCTACATGAGCTCGTCGCCCGCCCGCGGCGTGCTGGAGGCGCCGTACGTGCCCCTCGAGCCGGCGCGCACCGTGGCGCTCGGCGTGCCCAGCTCCAGCTCCTGTATGGACGCCGTGGAGCGATCCGGAGACACCTTCCGGCGCAGCATCACGGCGCCGACGACGATTGCGATGCTCGCCACCGCGCCGACCACGAGGAACACGAGCGTGTTGTCGTTCACGGACAGCGACGCGGTGCTCGTGGAGCTCGACGTCGGCTGCCCCGACACCATGACGCCCGGGTCCGAGAGCCGCTGCACCGTCGGGTGCGGCGTGAGCTCGATGATCGGCGCCATTGTCTCGAAGTCGTTCCGGTCGCGGTCTGCCTTCTCGAGCGCCGCCGGGTCCATCGGCGTCACTACAATCGGGTCCACGTCACTGCCGACGTCTGGGTCTGCATCCGAGCTGCCGCTGGCGGATCTGCTCGATGCGTCCGAGCCACGGATCGGACGCGGACTCCACGTCGGGGTCGACGGCGGCGACGCCGTGGGAGTCGGCGTGGGTGTCGGCGTATTAGCAGAAGGCGTCGGTGCCGGGGGCGTCGGATCGCCAGCGTCAGGGTCGCTGTTCCGCGACGGTGGGGTCCGGACGGGCGTCGGTGTCGGTGTCTCGGTCGAGGGTGACAGCGTCGGCGACTCGGTCGAGGGGGCCGGTGTCGGCGTCGGCTCGAGAAAGCGCGTGGGGCGCGGCGTCCCGATCACCGGCGTGAACCACGCTGGCGGCGGGATGCACTGGGTGCCGAGCGCCGCGGCCTTGCCGACATCCACGCAGCCGATGATGCCGGAGCTGAGCTCGGCGCAGCAGGCGCCACTCTCGAGCACGTGCGTGCCGGTGACGTCGCTGTCGCCGGCCAGCGGACACGCGTAGCGCGAGATCGCGTCGGGAATGCCGGCGCACGGCTGCTGCGCCACGCAGAACACGCCATGCTTGCCGAGCACCGCGACGCTGTAGAGCCCTTGCGCCTCGCACGAGAGCACGACGGTGCTGTTGTCGAGCGTGGTGCCCTCCTTCGATCCGGAAGCGTCGAGGAACAGCACGTAGTCTCCTCCTGCTGACGACGACGACGACGACGACGACGCGGATGATGAGAACGCCTGCGTGCTGCGTAGCTGCTGGCTCGCGGTGACGGCGATGAGCCCCGCGCGGAGCAGCACTCCGTGCCACTTCATGACCGATTAAGAGAGTGTGTGTGGCGGGCTTGAGAGGGGGACGCGGTTCGCGTAGTAGAGCGCGCGGCGAGGACGCGGCAATAGGCAGCACGCTCGCCGATCGCGAAGGTGCGGCGGCGAAGAGCGGTGCGTGGCGCCGTGCGTGGTCTCTTTTCGCGAGTGAGTCGCGCTTGGCGCTTCTGGCGTTTTTGAGTCGCAAGCGTCAGGTGAACCTGCACTTTTGTGTTACTTTTCGTCCTGTGCTTGTTACTTTTCAGCAGACGAGGCTGCATAGAGAGGCAGGGAGAGGGTACACAAAGCATACAAAAACAAAGTCTAACCAGTAACACGACTTTTATTACGAAAATAGCCAATCAAGTGTCCAGCAAAAAAACTTGAAAAATGCACCATTTTGCAGTCAGCTACCAACTGCAATTTGTGTACTCTCACGACCTTGTGCTAGATGTTGCTCAGCGCGTCAAACACCGGTTCGCTTCGTTCTAACGGCGAGCACGAGCCGCTCTCGGTGCTGAAGCCCCACCTACGTTCGCACCCTCTTTTTATCAACGGTCCCACCGATTTCGACCAGACCAGGCCGCAGTTTGTGGCTCGGAAGAGGGACAACAACTCAGAAATTTCAGGTTAAAACCACCTAATGTTGTGGTGCGTTACTTCACGCGAACCCACCACTTCTGAAGTACCACAACTTCAACCGACCTTGCCAATTCCGGTTCTTGTGGTGCGCACATTGGAGCTTGCACTCGCTCGCGAGCTGCTTCAAGCATCATGCTGGCTGACAACGTCGGCGAGTTGGCTGATAACACTCTCCTCCTTTTCGCGACGGCATCGCGCACGCGTGGATGGCTGCAATGCCGCCAAGATGCTGCACTCACGGCCGCCGCCATCTCTACGATTTGTGTAGCCCCGCATAGGTTATGGTCGTGACTCCCGGTAGCATGATGCGGACAACTGAGTGTCCGTCCGCGCGAGGCGGCGCTGGTCACGGAGACATCCGATGTCTCTCTTGTCAAACCTCGCTGTAGCGTGACCGTGAGTTGTCTGCGTCCTCCGTGACAGTTTCAAAAAACCACTCGGGACCTCCGAAGCACGAAACAAAACTGCTAAAGAGCTCATACAACCCGCGCGCCGCTCTCTCTCTCTCTCTCTCTCTCTCTCTCGCTCACTCGCATACGATCCCGACGGACTCGCAAGCCTCCTTCCATGCCATCCTCACCATGAACTCTCTCGCGCGCTCGAACACACTCTTGAACGCATCGACACACGACTTCGCAGGTCGCAACGATTCCGCCTAGAACCCTCGCGCCGCGCGGGGCGACAGCGTCGGCAGACCCATGAGCTCGTGCAGCTCCGACACGAGCGCATCGTACGTCGCAGTTCGCTTGGCGAGTACCGGATCGCCTCGACAGTTGGTGTTGTTGCTGCTGCCACCCGAGCTCGAGCTGCTCTGCGCAGACCCTCGACGCCGCGACCAGCGGCTCCCAGCAACCGCACCAGTAGCAGTAGACGCCGATGCTGGAGGCAACGGAGCCACTGCCACGTCGCTGTCACTCGACAGCGTCCGCGTCGAGCGCGTCGCGGAGAGCGACTGGTAGTAGTTGAGCTTGCTCGTGGCAGCTTCGAGCGACTTGTGCAGTCCCTCCACTTGGAGACGCAGCGCCATGAGGTCCTCGTCGTCGTCGAGCAGCACGGAGCTCGTCGAGTCGCATGACAGACTCGACGCGCGCAGCGGAGACGTCGCTCGCGCAGTCGCCGTCGAAGTGGTCGGCGCCGAGGCAACAGCAGTGCGCCGGGTCTCGCCTGCAGCTTGCTTGAACGAAGCCGCTGACGACGACCGCCGTTGCCGCTGCAGCGTCTCTTGACAGAGCAGAGAGAAGTCGTCGCTCGAGAGCAGCATGTCGATGTCCACATCCACGGTCGACGGGCTCGCACATGGACTCGTGACGGTCTTCCCTCGCGTCGACGGCGGTCCCGACTGCGACTGCGGCGCATCTGGTGGCGAAGGCGGCCTCGATCCGGAGCCTGCGGCGGCTGTCGGAGCTGCAGAGCTCGTGCTCCCGGCGCTGGCTGAGAGCAGGTCGCTGTGGAAGCTCGTGAGGTCGCTGCAGAAGCTCTCGGCCATCTCCATGTCGCTGAACCGCGTCTTGGTCGCACGGCAGATGTCGTCTTGCAGCCCGCGCACGCACTCGTGAAAGTCGTCGTCCATCGACCCGGTGCTCTGGAAGCTGCTGCTGAGCTCCCGGACACTGCCATTGCTGACGGCGCTCGAAGGAGCTCCAGCACCACTGATCGCTTCCGGTTTGGTCTCGTTCTCGTCGCCGTCGATCCGCATCATGTCGTCCGCCAGCAAGTGGATCATCACCTTCGCAGGGTTGTACACTCGGCTCGGTTGCTGCTGCTGCTGCTGCGGTGGCGGCGGTGGCGGCGGTGTCTGCGGCTCGTGGAACAGCACGTGCCGGTTGCTCGCGCCGGTGGATCGCGTCGACTGCACCTGCGCCTGAACCTGCGGCAGTGGCGGCGGCGGTGGCGCCAAGCGCTTCATCATCGCCGAGCCGAAGCGGTCGTCGAACGTGTTGAGGTCGCTGAACGAGTAGCTGCTGCCGTCGGAGCTCGACTGCGAGTCGCGCGCGTAGTACTTGTCGACGTCGAAGGCTTCGCCCATCGCGGCGCTCGCGACGCTGTACGGGTCCATGAACGACGAGTACGCGAGCTGATGCTGGGTCTGCGCCTGCGCCGACGGCGGCGGAGCAGCAGGGAAGAAGTCTGCGACGTTGTGCTGGTACTCGCTCGCGATCGAGAAGTTGCTCTCCGAGCCGAACGAGTGCGGGCGCACGGGGCACCCGAGCTCCGCCTCCATCGTCATGTTGCTCGAGTTGGTCGACGTGCGCGACGACAGCGTGCTGCGCACGTGGTAGACGAACACGTCCGCGCCGGCTTGCGCCTGCTGCTGCGGCTCGGAGCGCGCGAGCACGACGCACGCCGTGCAGATGCGGATGAGCGCCGAGCCGTAGCTCGACACGTCCACCTCGCGCGGCGGCGCGCACGCGGAGCAGACCACCTCGCCGCAGTTGCGGCAGTGGTGGCGTCGCCGGATCGAGAACGGCTTGACGCACACGGCGCACGACTTGCGGTCCTCGTCGGCGACCCACTCGTCGCGGTTCACGAACTGCATCTTGCTGAGCCGGCGGCGCTCGAGCAGCAGGTCGACGCGCCCGACCGCCTCGACGCGCTTGAGCATGAGGCGCTCGAGCGCCGCCTTGTTCGCCGCGCTGTCGCTGCCGAGCAGCCGCATCTGGAGGATCGACGAGACCTGCACGACATCGCGGCGCTCGGTCGGGAGGATGATGATCCCCGTGCGGTGGAACTCGCCGCGGCGCAGCCCGAAGCCCGCGAGCGACGGCACCTCGCGCTCGCGCACGATGGACTCCTGGACGCTGAAGCCGAACATCTGGTCCGGCGCATCGGCGTCGGCGTCGGTG
The DNA here is from genome assembly GCA_023334215.1 of Globisporangium cystogenes. Lineage (NCBI taxonomy): Eukaryota > Oomycota > Peronosporomycetes > Pythiales > Pythiaceae > Globisporangium > Globisporangium cystogenes. Next base: position 32,017 of record JAASGM010000053.1, on the reverse strand, counting down.
GCGTCGGTGGCGCCTGCGTCCTCGCGCTGGATGCCCGCGTGCTCGAGGAAGCAGTAGTCCGAGCCGGTGGGGAACTTGGGGCTGTTGCGCGCCTTGCCGTCGTCGAACGCCGCCCACTTGATGGTCGTGAACGCCTGCGCGTCCTGCGCCGCGATCGTGTGCAGCGCGAGGCCGTCGAGGAAGCGGTTCTTGTACACGAACTTCATGGCCTTGCGGTAGTCGTCCGTCACGGGCGACGCGATGGCCTCGAGCACCTCGCTGATCGTCCCGGGCGTGAAGATCGTGGCGCAGACCGCGAGGCACGCGGTGGCGGCGCCGCGCGCCTGCTGGTGCTCGTCGATGCAGTGCATCTTGGAGAACGACGCGCCGTCCTTGTCAAAGAGCTTGGTCCAGTCGCTGCTCTCGAGCACGCGGCGCAGCGCCACGGCGCTCGCCTCGGCCGTGCGCAGGTACTTGCTGCGCTCGTCGGCCGAGAGCCGCACCTGGGGGAAGAAGTCGGTCTTGAGCGGGAAGTCCATCGTGACGGTCGGAGAGGAGGACGAGAAGGACGGGGGCGTCGCCGTCGCGCGGAGGAGGACGCTGCTCCGATCGATTCCCGAGTCGATGCGAAGTCGATCCGGACGACCCCACGTCGAGATCGATCGATCGTGCGTGTGCGGCAGCGAGCGCAACTTCCAAAGTACCGGCCGGCGAGGAAGCGATAGTGGAGGAAGGCGCCGACCGACCGTGAAGGAAGCTCTCGCTCGCCTCGTTCCTTCGAGTCGGACGGCGACGCGCGCGTTCTTCCAAGCTTTCTTCTTCGTTTTCCTTGTGTGGCCGGAGCAACCGACGCGAAAGCTAAAGCTGGTTTAGCGAGGTGCTCGCTCCCTCGCACTCCCTCGCATGGAGGACTCGCGCAGCACTTCCGTTCGAAGAAGCAACGTGGATCGAGTGAAGAAGGACGATGTAAAAGTCGGTGGCGACGCCGCTGCCCGCGAGGAACGCGCTCGCCCACCTCGGCATCGGACGGCATGAGCACTTTTGCTTCGAAATCGACGCCCAGCGACCGACTGACGTCAACGCGCCGCTTGCCCGCGCTCCTTCTATCCTTCTCGGCGTCGCCGTGTGAGTCGATGATCGCCCTCGGCCGCGACCTCCGATCTCCGACCTCGATTCTGACCGCCATCCCGTCCGTCGGCGGGTGACAACGGCGCTCGCTCGCGTGAGAGAGAGCTCTTCGCACGATGGATTGAGTTTGCTCCGTCGATCCGATCGCAGTCGTGAGGAGTCTCTGTTAGTGCTGCTTGGAGCGAAACGGAGGAACAGAGTCACCACTGCTGATGACCCTCCCTCGGACACCGTTCATGGCGGACTCGCAAGAGCGCGCGTCTGCTTGTTCTTCTTCACGCGCGTACACCCTCAGGTGACGTAAGTCGCCTGGAGAACTCGAACTCGAACTCGCTGAACCCTGACTCGGTTTGGAATAAGACGACGGTGGCGTCGGGACGCTTGAGAGGCTCGCTCTCTCGAGTGCTGCGCCGTTCCCGAGTGAGCGCCTTTTCTGCCTGGGAAGCGGACGTCTCACCTGGCAGAACGGAGTCGTCGTGCTACCTGCGTGCGTCGAGCGCTTCAACACTTGGAGTAGCGGCTCGGAGATCCGGATCGTACATCGATTATCGAGCTATCGACTCCGTTCGTGAGTCGAGAGTTGCGTGTGTGCATCGAGTCATTCGACTGGCGAGGAACTGCTTGCTGTTGGCAGATGCACCTCCCAGCGCTCGAGTTTCATCAGCAGAGCAATGCGCTCGTTGTCCCCAGACGACGCTGTTTCGACCGCATGAACGCACTCGCCACCAGCTCGCAGCAGTGCCCCCAATTTGCACGCCGCACTCCAAGTTCCTTCCGGCGTCGTGTCGAGTTCGAGTTGGTGTGTCACGAGGTCACCAGAGACTTGAGTTCGACCTTCCTTGTCAACACGTCAAGAAGTCCAGTGTCGTAAACCATACATAACCGCATACAAATAGTGCAGCGCCCAGAATCCAATAGCGGACTCTCGGACAAAGAGTTTGTGGAGATGCTGGCACGCGCCTCCGCCATCCGCCGCCGCCCGGCCGCCGTGGCGCTGCGCGGCGTCGCGACCAGCGCGTCCGCCCCGCCGAACGAGCAGCAGCCGCAGAAGAAGAAGAAGAGCCAGTCGCCGGCCGAGTTCGCGTTCGAGTCGCTCGTGGCGCCGCCCGCGCCGACGAGCACCGTGGCGCTGCGGCTCCAGCGCTACTTCGCGAGCCAGGAGCTCAACGCGACGTCGCCCGTGGTGCGGCAGCAGGTGGTGCACTCGGCGGCGTTCGTGGACAAGCTTCGGCCGCTGCTGCAGTGGGGCTTCCGCAACCTGTCGGTGGGCGGCGGGCCCGCGAGCGGCGACGAAGCCGCAGGGCAGGAGCGCGACGCCGTGCGCGACGTGTTCGTGCTGCTCACGCCGTGGACGAACGCGGCGCGCGACAAGGCCTGGCGCAGCTTCTTCATGCGGCAGTTCTTCCTCTCCGGCGCGCCGCTCGGCGCGTTCCTCGCAGTGCTGGAGCTGCACGAGGCCGTGGCGCCGCACGGGAACGCGCACAAGCGCGAGAAGGAGGCGGCGTTCCTCGCGTCCGACCTCGTGCAGGAGTACTGCGCGCGCGGGCGGTTCGCCGAGGCGGCGGCCGCGTACGCGCAGCTGCCGCTCTCGGACGCGGCGCGCCGCGACGTTGTGGGCATCGCGCTGGACCACGAGCAGTTCGCGAGCGTCGTGCAGCTCTACCGCGTGCACCGCGCGCTCGAGCGCGAGCCGCCGGCGGCGCCGCTCGACCCGTTCCCGCTGCTGCAGGCGCTGCACGCGCTCAAGCGTACTGACGAACTCAACCGCGAGTTCTACAAGCTGTCGCCGAAGGACAAGGCACGCGCCGACATCCAGCAGCTCGTGCAGTGAGGCGGTTGGCCGGCGCCACGGACGACGGCGAGGAGATCGGAGCAGTGCGAAGGGGAGGAGGAGGAAGAGAAGGCGCAATAGACAGACAACACTGAGCCAATGGCTCGTTCGTTCGGTTCGTACTCTCGAGCCGCTGCTGAAGGCTTCTTCTCCCCGACGCCCACCCGCCTGGGACATTGAGACACGAACGGAGGAGCGAAGAGCGGTGGAGAGGAGGAGATGCAACACAACTAGTGGCAGGCAGCAGGCGGGCGGGCAGGCGGAGACGGCGAAGGAGCCAGCGAGCGACGCGAGAGTGGGGGAAGAAGAGGACCGACGGACCCCTTCCGCGAGGGTCGTCTACAGGATGCAGCTGCCCGCCGGCGTCGTCATCATCATCCCGCGGTTGTTGGTCGTCGCGGCGGGCGTCTTGTCGTCCAGCGCGTCGAGCTCCGCCTTCTTCTTGCGCACGACGACGATCGCGGTCGCGGCGACCGCCGCCACGGCGCCGACGATCGCGATGAGGTACACGCCCGTCGACGGGCCGGAGCTTGCCTCGCTGCGCGTCGTCGCCTCATTCACGCTGCCCGCGTCGCCGCCTGCCTGGACGGTGCCGGCGTCCGACGTGGTCGGCGCGCTTGTGGCCTCCGCGCCAACTGTCTCCGTCGTCGTCGTCTCCGTCGTCGTTGTCGTCGTCGTCTCCTTCGTCGTCGACTCGTCCGTCTCGTCCGTGATGCTGCGGTCCTCGCCGGCGTCGCCCGTGCGGAGGTTCGCGCTCGAGCCGCTGCTCGACGCCAGCTTGCCGCTCTCAAGCGCCTCGGTCGGGGTCGGCGTAGGCGTCGGCGTGACCGTCGTTGGCGGCGGCGTCGGCGCCTGGGTGGTCGGCGGCGGCGTCGGTGCCTTCGTGGTCGGCGGCGGGGTCGGCGCCTGGGTGACGCCGCCCGAGCCGCCCGGGCAGAACGTCACGTCGAAGTCCGTGTTGAGCGGGCACGTGTGCGTCTTGGTGTCGTCCTTGGGGAACTGGTATGCGTCCGGGCAGCCGTCCGCCATGCACGTGAGCACGCGGCAGCGGTCGTTGTCCGGGGTCTTTGGCGCGATCTGCATGGCGATGTTGAAGCCCACGCCGCCTGTGTGGTCCTTGCACGCCTGCAGGGACGAGCAGTAGTCCGGGCCGCTCTTGGGGCCGGTCGGGATGATGCTGATGTCGAACCACGCGCGGCCGCCGTCAGCGGAGAACTCGGCCACTGCGAATGGAGGAGGAGACGAGACAGGGAACGGAGGACTGTCAGTTACGTTTCGAGGACACGAGTGGTTTTTGAGAGCAACCGAACGAACGTACGCGTAGCCTGCGCCTCCGTCGAGTGGCGGAACGCGTGCGCGTTCGAGTTGGGGGCGATCGTGCGCGAGACGGTGGCACCGACTGCGATCGGCGCCTTGTCGCGCGCGTCGAAGAGATCCACTGGGTACGTGCAGCGGTTAATGAAGTTGACGACGAAGCCGGTGGCCTGCGTCGAGAGCAGCGCGAGCGCGAGCAGCGCCGTCGTCGAGGGACCTGCGCGCACCATCTTGAGCTGTCTCGGCGGGGTGAAGTGATCGGGCGGGGCTCGGGAGCTACGAAGACGAGGACGAAAGCCAAAGTGACGGGGGAGGGCGAGGGTGCGTCGTGTGGAGCGTGGCGGCCTCGTGGAACCAGCGGCGGGACCAGATGCTCGCGCTCTCTCTCGCTCATCTTTTGGCTCGGGCCTTGCGCTGGCTGCTGCCGCCTTTGCTCGTGCAGCCTTCGGGTGCGTTGCAGGCAAGCGGACACGAAAGAGAGAGGCGGAAAACGGGGATGGACCCACCTGGCAGCGAGAGCCAGTGCGCTGCTCGTGATTCAGTACATGCGGACGTAAATCAGATTCATGTCCCTGTGTGTTTGATCATCACTGCCATTTTCAATGAATATATGATTGGTTGGTGGTTATTGTAGGCTTTCAAATGTGTTGCATAGTTGATACACTTTTATTTAGCGTATTCACTCATAAACAGAATATGTACTGAGTTAGCTACAAAAAGGTGTCGCCACGTCGCCAACTCCAGCAAAGTTCGTGTCAACTTCTCCCTTCAAGTTCCGCGGTCTTGGTCATGGTTGACTTCGTGCTTGGGAGCTTGGACCTTTGAAGCGTGGAGCTTGGAACATATGCGCCAATTCACACACACACACACACACACACACACACACACACACAGGACTGGCTCGCAATGCGGATCGACCCCTGTTGTAGTGACCAGGCTCTGTTGTCGGAACAGACTGGCGCGTGGTTCATCTGCGTTGACCGCGTCCCCTGAAGATCCACCGGTGATCTTGCGCACGACCACCATCGTCGAAGCCGTCGAATCGGATGGCTGTTCTAAAGTTATCACCGATCGATCGACCTGCTCGGTTGTCGAGCGCAGCGAAGTCTCGAGACTTCGAGCGACACGCACGCGACGACCGATGGATGCTCGGCCTCGCGCACCGTCGCGCGCAGACCTCCAGCGGCAGTCGTCCAAGGCCTCTGGGCTCGCGGCGCAGATCCCGATCTTCCAGCGCACGCGCTCGAGGTCCGCGATCGAGTGCGCCTCACCCGCCGCCAAGTTCATCGTGCCCGTGCGCGGCGCCAACTCGGCGCGCAGCTCCAACAACTCGTCCTCGCGCCGCAGTCGCAACAATCTCTCGCAGTCGCGCAAGGCGCACCCGAGCGAGTCCCGGTACTCGAACCGCTCGTTTCTCGAGAGTCGTCACCACGATGTCGAGGTCGAGGACCTCAAGCCCGATGCGCCGCCGCCCGTGCTCCAGCGCCAGGACTCGTCCGTGTATCCGAGCGCCATGCAGCGCCAGCCTTCGTCTCCAACGCTGATGAACGTGCGTGAGAGCTTGAGCAGCTCGGTGCTGACCAGATCCGCGACTGCGGCCGTCTTAGTGTCGACGACACACATAGGCGCGAAGGATCCGCCTCACGCAGCAGCTGCAGCGCGCACTCCTTCTGCTCTCGGCAACGGCGACGCTGCAAGCAGCCTTTCAACCCCAGCTCAACGGACTCTGTGGGTCGCCAAGTCGCTACTGCACGCAGGACTCGGCGTCGCCTACGCTGTCATGGCCGTCGGGCCTCGCGCGTTCCCAGAGGCGAAGAAAGTCGCGAGGTTACGCAGCCACATCCTGAACAGCAGCACAGGAACAGCGGGTCGGTTCCACTCGGCGTCGTGCGCGATATTCGCGAGCGTGCACCTCGCCTTGCTGCTTCGGATGGTGGCGGTCGCCGCGCTTGACTGCAATGCTAAGCGCATCCGAGTCGCGCCGACGCCGGTCGTCCCTGCCACCATGACGGTCAGCAACAACGAGGTGCGGTCGTTTGGGAGCAACAGCCGCACCAAGTCCGACAGAGGCGCCGAGAACAAGCCCAGAGCGGACCAGGAGGGCGAGAGCTCGCCGAAGAAGCGCCTGGTGCGGCCGCCATCGACTTCGTCGTCACGGATCGTGCGGCTGATGACCCCGTTCGTGGCGTTCTACCAGCAGCTCGTCCAGGTCGAGTCGAGTGCCGTGTTCGAGCGCCGGTATCTTGCGATTCGGCTCGTCCAGCTCGCACTGCAGACTGTGCTCGCAGCAGCTCTGAGCGCTCGCGTGCCGCGCGTGGGATGGAGTCAGCTCCACACCGCGACGATAGTGCTGAGCTGCTGGCTCCCGGCGCTCGCCTTGCTCTGGCGGCGGAAGGACTCACCGTCTCGACGCCTGGGCTGCGTGGCTGCGGCGCTCGCGCTCGACGTCGTGGCGATTCTGATCATCCCGATCGGCGTCCTGCACCCATACGCGAAGCCTTACGACACGCAGAAGCAACACGAGCCGATCCCCCAGCAGTACAGCGACGAGTGGATCGTGCAGATGCTGCTGAGCTTCCAGTTCCTGGACGATCTGGCGCGCGGGCACGCGGTTCTGAGTCTCCTGCTCGGCATTCACATCGTGCTCTGCATGCAGATCGACTGTCAGCCGGCAGTCATCGCCAACACGATGAGCCAAGTGCGCGGGAGCTCGTCAGTAGCTCCTGATCAGCCGAGCGGGTCTGTCAAGTCCGTCGTTGGCGCTCGGCAGTCACGAAGCGCGACTCGCTCACCGCTGGTCCTCGTGCTTCTCGGCTGGGGACTCGGCGTTCTCGTCTGCCACCTCGTCGCAGTGGAGACAGTCAACTCGCGGCTGCCGGGCTGTCGAGTGCGCACGTACCCGTGGTTCGGAGCAAAGCCGTCGTGTGCGATGCTAGAGCTCGACTGCCGGACGCCACAGCGCAGCCAGGACCTCACGACGATGCTCGACGCACTCGAGGTCGATGAGCAGGCGATCCGCCACCTCGTGGTCTCGAACTGTGACCGCCTAGAGATGACGTCGCGGCTCCGCGACCTCGGCCTCCTCGTCGGACTTCGAATCCGAGGCTCGAGCATCGTCGCGTGGGCAGGAGACGCCGCGCTCTCGGGCGAGATCCACCGCCACCTCCGAATGCTCTCGTTCGTTCGGACGAACGCCACGACAGACGCGTACCTGACCGCGACGGGGCCGCTCATCGGACTCGACGCACGCAAACCGCTCGAGGCGCTCACGATGTTCCAGCTGTGCGACGCGAGCGTGACGTCTGCGGGCTTCGCGTCCTTCCCGATCGCCGACAACTGGCCGCACCTTGCGTTCCTCTACCTCGACCTTGTGCACTTGGACCGCCTTCCCAGTGCCATCGCTCAGCTCCCACTCCTGGATCTCGCTGTGCGGGGCAACGAGCTCTCGGAAGTCCCTCAAGAGCTCTTCGTTCAGAGCCCGACGCTCCGTACCAACCGCCTCTGGCTCGACCGCAACCCGCTCGTGGAGCTCCCGACTGTCGCTCACGTGTCGGACACACTGGAGCTCGTGTCGCTCGACTCGACCGAGCTCGCAACCTTCCCCTCGTGGTTCACTCGAGACACTGCAATACGCGTCTCGCTGTTCGCGGGGAACACGCCAGTTTGCGCGAGCTCTGCAGCGTCTGACCTGTCGACCTGTGCACCAGTGAGCGCGCTGTCATGCGAGTGACGATGCGCTCGAGTAGAACGGGAGCAGGAAGCGACAGGAAGGCGAGTGTGCATCGTTAGTTCCGAGTGTAGCTAACACTACTACTTGCGGTTCTTCTTCCTCCAGTACTGCTCCCACTCGAGCGGGAACAGGTGCGTGTTCTCGAACGACGCACTGCAGTCGAGCTTGAGCGACCTGGACGATGACGGACCGGAGCCTTGGCAGAGCGGCGATCCACTTGCTGCCAGCACCGCGCTCGTGGCTCCGAAGGATGACCAGGAAGCAGGCACCGACGATACCTCCGTGTTCGTGACGCTCACGATTTGCGTTCGAGTCACGTCTCCGAGACTCGACGGCAGTGCTTGCAGCGGGTTCCCGTTCAGGTAGAGCTGGAGGAAGCTCGCGTCCGAGAATCGCGTGTCTGGGATCCCGGTGATCGCATCTCCGGCGAGCGAGAGCCACTCGCAGGACGGCATCTTGCCAAGCGCGGACGGCACCTTCTTGATCCCTGGGCTGAGCTCCAGCGTGAAGTACTGCACGCCCGTCCACTTCTCGTGCACGTCGTCCGACAGCCCCGTGAGATCCGTGCCGCAGAACGACATGTCGAAGAGCGTGGGCGGGAAGGAGGAGGCGAGCAAGCCGTCAGGAACAGCCGAGCCCGGCAGGTTCGTCAGCGAGATGAAGAGCTGCTGTATCATCGGATGCGCCGCGGTGGTCAGCGCTGCGCTCGCGCTCCACTCGGACACGGTGGTGTTGTAGATCTTGAGCATCTGGAGCGTCGATGCGTTCTGGAGTTGCGACGGCATCTCGAGCGCAGGACAGTGCGAGAACACCAGTCCCTGCACGCGAGCGACGTCGACGTTGTCGAGCACCTCCTGGATCTTGCTCTTCTCGCCCTTGAACCGTTTCTGCGTGCAGCTCACCTCGAGCACCAGGCACGTGTAGGTTCTGGCCCCCCACGGCTGCACTTCGAGCAGACAGCCGGCGTCGCCGTCGCTGCGTGCGACTGCTGTCGCGTGTGAGTGCAGAGCGAGCACGGCAGTCCCCCAGCCGAGCAGCACGAAGTTGTAGAGCCACTTGACGACGATCTTGCACTTCGACCTCGCACTCCTTTCCCGGAAGCTGACAGGGTATCCTGCAGTACCGGCTTCGGCGTCGCGCGACGGCTGGACGCCCTTGATGCCGAACTCCTTGTGCACCGTGAGCAGTCCCTTGAGCTGGTGCAGACGCAGTAGCAAGCCGAGTCCCGGGAGCATCTTGGCGACGAAGTCAATCCCAGACGTCACGAAGAACTGCCGGTTCTCCGAGAAGCCGTTGATGTACCACGAGTCCATGTAGTAGTTGATGAACGGGAACGCTTGCGTCATCGGGTCGAACTCACGGCAGTACGGGTACACGATCGCAGCAGGCACGAGGATCCAGAACAGCATCGTGAGCAGCGAGTCGAGCATAAGGCGGACAATGTCGCGCGTCACAGTGTGGCGCTTCCGGAAGATCAGCCGCACAAGCGGCGTGACATAGCAGTTGATGACGAGCACGATCGATGCAAGGCGGCTGATCCACTCGCGCGTGACCAGGCGGCTGATCTTCTCGGCCTCGTACGTCTGGAGCGCGAGGTCGAGCGCGAGTTCGAGGTCGTGGATGCTGAGTCCGAGCAGAGTGAAGCTCCTGGGTTGTTTGTCCTGCCCAGTCGTTGCGCCGGCGTCGGATGAAGACGGCCCCTCTCCTCGGTAGAAACGAGTAACGAGTCGGAACGTCGACGGCCACTTGGACGACTGCGCTCGTTGCTGCACATCGGCGGTCGGCGCCTCGGGCTTGAAGAACACGAGCGTGCAGTAGCGCATACTCCAGAAGACCACGTAGAGAATCGCGAGTCCGTGCAGCCCAGCGTTCATGCTGCCAACGCCAGCGACTACCGGGAGGAAGCCGACGACCGAGTCCCCGAGGTACGCCACCATTGTGCGGGCCTTCGCCGTCGCGTCGACGTACGCGAAAAGCGCCGCCTGGAATGCGTACGCGAGCACGATCGCGATGTGCATGAGGAGCACCGCGAGCCAACAGCAGACGAACGCCGAGGACTGTCGGCACACGGACTGGGGCTGGCGCGTAGGCGCTGGCGTGCGGATTATGTCGATCGACGGCCCGGGGTCCGCAGTGTTGAGCGCAGGTAGAGTGGGAGGCACATCATTCGACTGCACGAACGGCGCATCCGCAGGCTCCATAGCGCTCTCCAGGGCGACGCTGGCGAGTCAGAAAGAGAGAATGGCGATGGCGATGGCCACGGCGGCGGCGGCGCAGGCACAATGAGCAAGCGTGCACACAGAGACGCCTCGTCCTAGCTAGTCGCCCCGGACAAAACGGACAAGGGTGTAGCCATTTCCTACTGAATAACATGCACTTCAACCTGATCCACCATCACACAGACTATAGCTACACACAGTTGAGCCAGACGCTGTGCGCGTTGTTGCTGACGTTGTGCAACATGAGCCGAGAGATGTGAGCTGAGCAGCGTCGCAGTCGTGTCTTGATCACAAGGAGATTTCGATCTGGGGACACCAAGTGAGGAGTGGCGTGTTCAGCGAAGATGAACGAACTGATAGACGAACTCCTTCGTATACCATGACATGCAAATATACACGGAGCGATAACAAACACGATCTCGTTGAGGCTTGCCACAGCCACTACCATCATGTGCCGCCAGGAACTGAGAGCCTAGTTCGGCAGAGTAAGAGCAAGCGAAGCATCCAGCACGTCAATCCTGGGCAAAGCCTCCAATATCCATCCACCTCACGGATTTCCTTTAGATGCTGTTTGAAGATGTCTTTTGTGGATTTTGTGTCCCAGTATGCTGCTTGAAAGGTATTTACTCTGATTAGAGCGCTGTTTTGCAAAAAACCTTGATCAGCTTACAAACATCAAGTGACGAGAGAGTCGCGAGGTTTATTCTAGCAGCTCGCGCAGGGGCTAGGGGCGATCGCGAAACCACATGTTTTGTCCCGAGCCCGCCTCTATTCGGGATGAATGGTGTGGCGCGGATCCGTATCGGAGCCTAAGAGCGTGGCAAGTTGGTGTGGCGCGCGCGCGCGTGGTTATGGAAAATTTAGGTGTGGATTGTGTGTCACACCAGCTAGAACTGGACTCTTTTGTGTTTTGTGCGGTTTTACAGAGTGTTCTGTTGTTTCACGCATTGTTTTGCTGGCAGTGTGGCGCGGACTGTTGTTTGTGCTGGAGTATGTGCTTGTTGTGTGCACATTAGCGAGAACAGGAGGAAGCCTGCTTGTGTTTCTCGAGTGTGAGTGCGTTTGATAGGTCTTGCAGAGGCCCAGCAGCAGCACTCAGCATCCAGCCAGCTTGCCAGCCATTCAGGCTCGCCGCTCTTTGAATAGTGGGACCTGCGTTCTCGAATGCTTGCGCCACACGAACGAGGCGACATTCGGCATACTTTTCTGCCATCCTCTCGTGTTTGTGCCACACCACTTTTCGCACTTGTGGTTCTCGCGGTCCCCTAGCCCTGGGACGGAGGTTACGGTCTCGGAGGGGGCGGTCGGGACGGAGGTGCGCGTTTGGGAGCGGGTGTGTCGCACCAAGCGTTCTCTCTCGCTCTCAGTATCGGGGGGCGTCTTTGCGCACCACAACAGAGCGCGGGTGTGGCCCACATACAAACCTCAAGAAGAAAAGGGGGAGAAGAGAAGGAGAGCTCACTCCTCGCTCGAGACTCGCTCGCTCGCTCATCCTTTCGACTCGAACTCGGCGCTCGGCGGCAGGCGGCAGCGGCGGCGCGGGCACAGCGCTTAGTTTTGATCTTGCGCTTTGGTTGCCTGGATCAGTTCTCCCACCTTCACCACCTCCACACACTCCGTCTCGCCATCCTCGACGCCTGCTCGGTACACTCGGCTCTCGGCTCTCGAACCCCCCCAACAACCAACAACCTCGCACCTGCAGACGAAACCCTCCTCAACTCCACTAGCAGGCGCATAGAGCGCTCGTCGCCTCCAGCAAGCAGCACTTCCCAAACCGTCTCTCCACCATGCTGCTCTCGGCCATGGACCACCACCTGAACTACTACGCGATGCCCAAGGAGAGCAGCTACCTGCAGCTCGACGTGTCGGGCGACGTCGGCGCCGGCTACGGCGACCTCCCGGCGGACGACCAGTACCTGAACGAGGAGAACAGCCCGAAGAACGGCACCAAGTCGTCGCTCTACAAGACGGAGCTCTGCAAGCGCTTCTCCGAGTTCGGCAACTGCCGCTACGGAGGTGCGTTTGCCGCTTCTTTCGCTGTGTGGGGTGACGCCATCGGCAGGGACCACTCACTCACTCACTTGTGCTGTTCCTCCAGCCAAGTGCCAGTTCGCGCACGGCCTCGCGGAGCTGCGCCACGTCGTGCGCCACCCCAAGTACAAGACAACCAAGTGCAAGTCGTACTGGGGCTCGGGCCACTGTCCGTACGGCAGCCGCTGCCGCTTCATCCACGAAGAGGTCGAGGGCTACTCGACGCCGCAGTACTCGCCGCAGGGCTCCATGGGCTCGATGTTCATGGGCGAGAAGGACCACCTGCGCCTCGGCTCGCTCGGCTCGGTGTCGCCGTTCGCGGACCTCGGCGGCGTCTCTGGGTCGTCGGCGGCGGCGCAGGGCAACAACTACCTGTACGGCGAGCAGCTCCCCCAGTACCAGCAGCAGCAGCAGCCGCAGCAGCCGCACCTGGGCGGCATGCAGTCGTACCCGAAGGACTACTCATTATTGTCGCCGTTCGACAAGAGTGCCTGGGGCACCTCTGCTCGAACGACGTCCAAGCTAACTTATGCGGGCGACCTCCACTACCCCACGCACCAGCAGCACCAGCAGCACCAGCTTCCGCTCCACCACCAGCAGCAGCAGTACGCGTTCGGCGCGTCGTCGGCGGCGTCGCTGTCGCAGTCGGTGGGTCCGATCGGCGGCATGCCGCTGGCGTCCCCGACGCACCAGCAGCAGCAGATCCAGCAGCAGCACGGCCACTTCCACCACCACCGCAGCCACAGCAGCGGCAGCGCCGGCGGCAACCAGTCGAGCTACCCGGACCTTCAGGATGCCATTGACGCATTGATGAAGTTCTCGCTCACGCACGACCACGACGACGACGACGATGAGCAGCACCACCAGGCGCACCGCCGCATGTCGTCGAGCGCGGCGGCGGCGGCGTCGGCCACCGCGGGGTCGTCGTCGGCGGCGGAGCTCGGTGCGTCTGGCGGCGTCGCGGACGCGGACCCGTCGAGCGTCGGCGCGGCGTCCAAGTCGAAGGTGGCGGACTTCGCGCTCCAGTCGGACGAGCTCTGGAAGGACTTCCCGTCGTCGGTGCAGTCGTCGGCGGAGAAGCTGGACGCGTCGAGCTGGTCGGCGTCGGGGCTCGTGCTGAACCTCGAGGCCATGAAGCCGTTCGACGTGAACGAGAAGAAGGCGTCGAGCGGCAGCGGGTCGGGCAGCGAACACAGCCCGCGGCTGAGCGTGTTCGAGCGCTTCCACTAGGGTCCGCGCCGGTCGGTCGGTCGGTCGGTTGGTCGGTCGCTCCAGCGGCCGTCGTCACCCCCGCCAGCCCGTCAGCCGTGATATGTATGCGCGTTCGGCTCCGCCGCTGCGGCCGCCGCGCTGGTGCTCGGAAGCACATGCGTGCGTGATGGTCTCCCCCCCACCACCCACCACTATTTACATCCCCCATATAAATATTACTATTATGTGCGCCAGCCACCCAGGCTGCTCTCTCTTCTCACGCGCTCTTCTTGACCGGCGGCCCCTTGCGCTTGGGGGCCTTGGGCTTCTTCTTGGTCGCCGGGTCGCCCACGGCGTGCAGGTTCTTGACGCGCGCGCGCTGCTCGGCGAGGATCTCGGCCTGCGTGCGCTGCGCCGCCTTGTCCTTGGGCAGCGCGATGTCGGGCGCCTTCTTGGGGCGTCGGTCGGGCAGCACGACCATGCGGCGCCGCGCCACCCACGCGCGGCAGAAGCGGATGAGCGCCCAGAGGCACGGGCACGTGAACACCATCGTGTACACCGACACGAGCATGATCGTGTCTGCGAGCAGAGACAGCAAGCGTCAGCCCCCGCCGACACGGATCACGCAGCTCCTCCGGCCACGGACGCACTGATGTCCTTGCTCTGCAGCTCCAGGATGAGCAGCAGCATCCCGAGCGCGTACAGCACGCCGACGACGCGGATCGCGATCTCGACCTTCTCCATACTCGAGGAGTGATGGTCACCCCAAAGAGTCGCAAGAAGCCCAACTAATCCGCCTTTCGACGCGCCAAAGTGCTGCGTGTACGACGCTGCTGCTGTATCGCTGCGTTGCAGACGCAGACCACACTCTCAGTGAGGAAGAGCGCGGCGCGGTGGACAGCTCTTCGTCTGTGCGCACGAGCTCACCAGCACGCGCCGCATCCAGAGCTCTTCCGACATGACTAGTGATATAATCAAGGGAGTCAACCAAGCGTACCTAGACGAGCTCGAACGGTGCGACAACTCGTTCGAGTGGAGAGAGACCGCACATCAGCAGCACCAGCATGCGGCGCTTCTCGACCGCAGCTGCCGCAGCCGGCGACGCGCCGGTCGCTGCCGCCCGCCGCTTTGCGCGGCCCGCGCTCTTCCAGCAGAAGCCGATCGGTGCGCGCCGCTTCAACTCATCGGTGAAAAACACGTGTTCTTAACGCCGGCGGGTGTCGAGCAGCGGAGCTGCCAGAGCTCCAGACGCTCGGCGCTGTCCAGCGGCTCGCGGAGCAGCTGCCGCAGGCGCCGGCGCCCGCGCGTCTGCTCGCCGGAGACGATGACGCGCTGGGGCTCACACACTGGCTGCAGCGCTACCAGTCGGAGAAGCAGTGGGACGCGGCGGCGCAGGTCGACAAGGTGCGATGGGAGTAGCGCGGGCGGCTCGTGTGGCGGACAGCGCCTCCTCCTCACTCTCGTTCGAATGGCGGGCCGCTGCAGCAAGCGTTCGAGGCGCTCGTGGCCGATTGCGTGGCGTACATCAAGTCGGTCGAAGAGGCGGCGTGGGCAGAGGCCGGCGCGGTGGACGCCAGCAGCAGCGCCGACGCGCACGTGGAAGCGCTGCAGCTGCAGCTGGCAAGGGCCAAGTGCGCGGGCGCCGCCGCGAGCTTCGAGCTGCTCGACAAGGACAAGGACGGTGCGTGGGAGGCCTTCGATGGACGGGGTTCCGTTGCCTGGCGCTAACCTCCTGACGCTGGGATCGATCATCAGGGCGAGTGAGCGCGGAGCAGGCACAGCAGCTGCTGCAGGTGCTCGCGGGGGGCAGCACGGCCGAGTGGCTGCAGAGTACGCGTCGTGGATCGTCAGAGGCAGCGGCGCTCGTGGAGCCTCCGTGCGCGAAGCTGAGAGCTTGTGTTGCTGCTGCTGCTGTACGCGAGCAGAGCAGTTTGAGCTGTTCGACGCGGACAGCGACAACGTCGTGAGCGAGGCCGAGTCGCAGCTCATCCTGGAGTCGATGATCGCGGTCCAGAAGACGGTGCTCGCCGAGATCTTCGCGATGCATGTACGCGTTGAGAGAGCACTGGCGGCGAAGCAGCGCGTCCCTGGTCGCTAACTTTGTGGATGCGCGCGTAGGTGTCGAACCTGCCGAAGAAGCACGACAAACTGCTGCTCAAGAGCATGAACGAGACGAACTGGACAGCGAAGGTTCCGGAGAAGGTGCGCTGCGTCTTCCACTTCGCCGACAAGGAGGACGACGAGGGCAAGCAGCTTGGCTGGGAGGCGTTCAAGGCGTCGCAGGTGCGTTCCCTGCGTACGAGCCTCTTTGGATGCCGACTCGAGTCGTGACGCAACGTGGTGCCTGTGATCGGAGCAGGAGGCGGAGCTGGAGGAGCTCGACCGGATCGTCGCCGTGTACGCCAAGGGCCACTACGACGAGCGGTGCGTCGCTGCGTTCGCTTGAGCCTCGGAGTTGTGTCGGAGAGCTCATTGAAGCTTGCGGTGTGTGTGTGTGTGTAGGACGACGTTCCACGAGCGCAAGCGCGAACGCCGCAACACGCGCATCAAAGGCGCGGTGCTGGCCACGGCGCTCGCGTTCGCGGACTACATCGCGGCGTTCATCTGAGCGGACGCCGGCCACCAAATAGACGCCTCTCCTCCCTCTCTGCTCGCCTTGCACCACACGCCTTGCACCTTCTCA
Source organism: Globisporangium cystogenes (assembly GCA_023334215.1). Taxonomy (NCBI): domain Eukaryota; phylum Oomycota; class Peronosporomycetes; order Pythiales; family Pythiaceae; genus Globisporangium; species Globisporangium cystogenes. The sequence goes on along the minus strand of JAASGM010000053.1, from coordinate 15,911 downwards.
CGGGCTCCGATGTCAATGCGGCCGAAGTCCTTCGTGGTTACTGGTCCCCAACCAAAGGTCACCCACCTCCTGAGTGGGTGCGACTCAGAGGTGGGAGGAAAAAATCCACTTGCGCTCAGTATGCCGTTTTCCGTTACATCTCATTCCCCGATCCGCCACGAGCTCCGAACGACAACAATGCGCGTGCTGCTCACCGCCGCCTGCGCCGCCGCTTTCGCTTTCGCTGCCGACGGCGCCGGCGCCGCCCACGTGCACGTGCGTACGCACCACAGCGACCATCACTCTCGCGAGACCAAGCAGCTCTTCCGCGTGCAGACGCGCAAGTCGCTCTTCGCGCGCGCGACGAAGCGCGTGGCACTCGACGTCTGGAGCGTGCGCGTCGCCAGCAGCAGCGGCACCAGCAATGGCGACGACGCCAGCGACCCGCTGGTGGATGCCAAGGTGTACACGACGCCGACGGCCATGAAGGCGCTGCAGCGCGCGGGTGGTGGGCACCAAACGCGGATCCACGTCTCCTCCCAGCGCGGCGGCCACAGCAAGACCGTGACGTTCGACAACTCGACCCAGAACCCGAGCGACTGGATGCTCGATATCGTGGATGAAGAGAAGGATCTGGGCTTGCGCATCGACAAGGACCGCGCGGACGTCGCGGCGTGCCTGAACCGCACCACGGGCTTCCTGGAGCAGCTCAAGCAGGCGGCGGCGACGACGCCGTACACGAAGAGCGCGTTCTTCGACTGCTTCCGGCCAGCTGACCAGGTGTTCGCGTTCCTGGACGCGATGGCGGCGCAGAACAGCGGGGTCATGACCAAGCTCCCGAACGTCTCGACCACGTTCGAGGGACGCGCGATCCCGGCGTACCGGCTGTCCACGACCGTCGGATCCGCGCCGACGAAGAAGGTGGTCTACGTGCAGGCGCTGATCCACGCGCGCGAGTGGCAGGCGGGCTCCTCGACGTTCTTCACGATGGCGCACATGGTGGACGAGCTGCGGCACGGCAGCGCGCACGCAAAGAAGCTCTTCGACGAGTTCGACTGGTACTTTGTGCCGATCGTCAACATCGATGGGTACGTGTACACAGCCACGGGCGACCGCTACTGGCGCACGAACCGCCGGCTGCTCGACGCGAAGGGGAACTCGATCGCGGGCGTGGACCTGAACCGGAACTTTGGACCGGAGAAGTTCTTCAACCTGGAGCCGGAGATCGTGGACGAGGAGACGTACCCGGGCGTGAAGCCGCTCAGCGAGCCGTCGACCGCCGGGATCTTCCGGTTCGTTACGAGCCTCCAGAACCTCGTCGGCGTCGTCGACATGCACACGTTCGGCGGCGAAGTCCTGCGTCCGTTCAGCAACCAGGCGGGCGAGGCGCCTACGCCGTTTGGACCGCAGCTCAAGAAGATCACGGACAGGGTCACGGAGACGCTCTCGGAGTACGCCGACCAGCCGTACATGAGCAAGACCGGCGCGGACCTGTACAAAGCGTACGGGTGCTTCGACGACAGCATGCTCCTGACGACTAACTACACCGTGCCGGCGATCACGATCGAGGTCGAGGGCGAGGACTTCATCGTGCCGCAGAGCTCGATCCGGCGCGTGGGCAAGAGCATCTACCACGGCTTGCTCCGCTTCGCGCGGGAGGCGGTGAAGTACCAGGAGGTGGTCGCCAGTGCGGCCTCGTCGGACGACTCGTCGGATGACTCGAACTGATCGCTTGAGCAAGAGAACGCGTCCGATAGAACACGACAGCTTCCTTCTTCAGCCCCCTTCGTCTCAAGCCATCTTGGTTGTCAATCCATGGCACGAAAATTCAACCACAGATTTGACAGAATCCGATGTGCTGCCAAAACCTGATCATACATTTCTCAAGATGTCATCTCCTCTTTTGTCGCAAACTGTCGCTCTCTGACGTCAGCACAGACCAACCGCCACTGCTGCCCCCTCCTCCACCTCCGCTCGCTGGTCATTCGCCCATTCCGCTGCTCCAAGCGCACACCGAGCGACACACACAGCAAGGATGGCGGCCACAGAGGCGTCGGCGCTGCTGCGACACGCAGCGGACCAGGCGGTGGCGAAGGCGGCGGCGGCGGCGGCCCCCGGCCACGGCCAGCGCGGCTCGGCGCTCTCGTCGTTCCTCGGGCTCGCGACGACGATGATGGGCGCGTGCATCCTGACGCTGCCCGGCACGGCGGCGGCCGTGGGCGTCGCGCCCGCCGTGGCCATCTTCGTGCTCGCGGCCGCCGTCACGTACGCGTCGTTTGAGATGATCACGACCGCGTGCGACGCCGCCGACGCGTTCTCGTACGAGGCGCTGAGCTCGCGGCTCTTTGGCGCGCCGGGCGTCTGGGCCGTGCGCCTGCTCACGCTCGTGCTGCTCTTCGGCTCGATCGTCATGTACATGGTCATCGCGATGGACCTCTTCGAGCCGTTCCTCGCGGGCGTGCTCTCGCGCAGCGCGATCGGCATGCTCTTCGCGGTCGTCGCTGTGCCGCTCTGTCTCCCGGAGACGATCCACGAGCTGCGCTACATGAACCTGCTCGTGATCCTCTGCGTGCTCTACATCCTCTTGGCGCTCGCGGTGCGCACGGCGCAGGCCGACCCGGCGCTCACGACGCGCGTGGCGCCGGAGGACGCGGCGGCCACGCACTTTACGTCCGAGGCGGCGGCGGTCGCGTACGCGCTGCCGATCATCTCGCTCAGCTTCGCGTGCCAGCTCAACGTCCCGCGCGCGTACGAGGAGATCCACGACAAGCAGGCGATGAAGCGCGTGCACCAGGCGCTCGTGGGCGTTGGGCTCGTCGTGTACGTCGCGTTCGCGGTGCTCGGCTACGTGTGCTTCGGCGGCCACCCGCCGAGCGACATCCTCACGGGCTTCCGCGCCGACGACACGCTCATCAACGGCGCGCGGCTCTGCCTCGGCGCGAGCATGGTGCTCAAGACGCCCATGACGTTCCAGCCGCTGCGCCAGGCCGTGGAGCTCACGTTCCTCGGCCACGACCGCGAGAGCCTCGCGTTCCGCGCCGTCATCACGTCGCTCTTCATGGTCGTGGCGCACCTCCTGGCGGTCACGTCGCGGGACCTCGGCGTCGTCATGTCGTTCATCGGCGCGCTCGCGGGCAACCTGCTCACGATCACGGTGCCGGGGCTCTTCCTGTACGAGGCGTGCCGGAGCTTCGTGTTCGACTCGTCCGGCGCGGCGAACCGCCCGCTCGCGCTCGGCATGGCGGTCGCGGGCGTCGTCGTCTCGGCCGTGTCGCTCGCGTACTTGAGCTACGCGGCGGTCGCGAACTGAGGGTGAGTGCGCGAGAGAGATGCTACGAGAGAGAGAGAAATACTACGAGAGAGAGAGAGAGAGAGAGAGAGAGAGAGGACGCGCACGCATCGAGTGAATAGAGAGACCGCGTTGGCTGCTGCATATCCGAGCAGAAGGCGGCGGGGGCGCCGACGGGCAGCCTCACTCACTTCATGCCGAAGCCGAAGAGCTTCTGGTTGAAGCCCTCCTTGGCCTTGTGCTGCTTGTCGCGCAGCAGCACGACGGTGCAGCACACGGTGCAGAGGCGGCCGGCCACCGCCGCCTCCTTGCTGCTGCTAACCTGCTTGTACTTGAGCGGGTCGCCGCCCTCCTGGAGCTTGGCCGCGATCTCCGACGCCTTCTGCGAGTCGTTCTTGCACACGGCGCGGCCGCAGAGGTTGCAGTCGCGCAGCGTCTCGAGCAGCCCCTTGGGGTTCTTGCAGATCTTGCAGCTCTTGCGCACGACGCTCGCGGGCGCCGCCTGCGAGCCCTCCTTCATCGAGCACACGAGGCGCACGAGCGCCTTCTTCGGGATCACGTCGCCCACGGTCGCGCCGTTGTGGTCCGGTACGTTGATCGACGCGCCGGCCGCGACGAGCGCGCCGCCGATCTCCGGCAGGTTGTGCTCCATCGCCATGTGCAGGTACGTCGTCGTGCCGTTGAGCAGCGCGTTGAGCGCCACCGGGTCCATGGCGGCGGCGAGCGGCCGCGCGATGCTCGCGCTGTCCTGGCGCGCCGTGAGGATGTGGATCGCGAGCGGCGTCTGGCCGCGCACGTTGAGCGCGTGGACGCTCGCGCCTGCCGCGAGCAGCAGCTCGACCATCTCGGGCGCGCTCTCCTTGGCCGAGCTCGCGGCCACGTGCAGCGCCGTGTTCGCGTGGCGGTCGCCGGCGTTCACGTGCTCCTGCACGCGCGGCAGCTTGGCGAGCGCGCGCAGCACGTCGAGGTGTCCCTTGCGCACCGCGATGTGCAGCGCCGTCTGGTTGTTCTTGCGGTCGCGCAGCTGCAGGATGCTCGCGGACGAGAAGGTCGACGGCCGCGGCGCGTAGCTCTCGTCCAGCGACGACGGCGACGGCAGCCCGTCGGCCGCGAGCGCGCCGGGGCTGTCGGGCTGCTCGCCGCCGTCGTCCGCCAGCAGCGGGTCCTGCAGGTCGTAGCCGTACTTTTGGAGCGTCGAGATGAGCAGCTTGGCCTTCGCGTGGTCCTTCCCGAGTAGGTCCTCCGTGCTGGCGCGCGACGGCGCGTTGAGGCTGCTGCGGCCGCCAGCGCCGGCGGGGGACGTGGGGGCGCGAGGGTCCATCGTTCGAGAGTGGGGGGAGGGCGTGTCGGCGGCGTGCGGCGCGGTCGGTCGTCTGTGTAGCTCCTGAGCGCTTAAATTAGAGAGTAAGATGCTCTGTGAGAAGACGCGACAAAATCGCCAGAATTTTGTCGTGAAGAAAAAAAGCCACAGTTTTAATGTCCAGATCGACAAGTCGCACTCGCACTTAGCAGGAGTATTCGCACTTTGCTCAATTCTTACTGTACTTTGTGCACGGAACACCTCAACCGTACTTACACGAACAGCAACCCGAATCAGCAATGACGCAGCAGCTCTGGCGCAGCTCGCGCGCCGCCGACTGGCGCGACGCGCTTGCTTCCTACGACGCCGCGCTCGCGTCGCTGCAGGTGAGTTACACACACGTTACCTGGCTTCAACTCGCTGCACTGCCTCATTGCGCGCCGCTCGCACAGAAAGATGGTCTCGTGGAGCTCGACGAGTGGATGCAGCGCACGCTGCCAGCGACGCTCAAGACCCGCGAGCCGTCACCGTTCGTCACGCAGCCGGAGCTCGCGAAGCTCCTGCGCTGGAAGCTCACAAAGGGCAAGTGGTGCGTTGACAACCACTGGAACACACGTGCGACTTCTCGTTCTGAGTGTCTGGAAGTGGCGCATCAGGCGGCCGCAGCTCATGAAGTTCATTGACGGACTCTCGGACGCGGCTGTGCGCGCGGCGTCTCGGAAGGCGTTTGCGGAGCTGCGCGCCGAGTCGCTCGTGACTGCGGTACAGACGCTCTCGGAGCTCAAGGGCGTGCGTCCGTAGACTGCCTGCCTCAAGGCGCGCGGCTCCTCCTCCTCACATCTCGACGCGTTCACTGCGCAGGTCGGTCCTGCGACGGCGTCGGCGGTGCTCGCGGCCTTCGACAACAACGCGCCGTTCATGGGCGACGAGGCGCTCGAGGCGCTCGCGCGTACGTTCGGCTGCGTATGCGAGGCGGATGCGCTGGGTCGCTCACGCTGCGCTGCGTGGTGGCTCTGTAGACGTCATCGGCGCGCGCAAGTACACGCTGAACCACTACATGGCGTTCGCGCAGCAGCTGCACGAGAAGGCCGAGTGGCTGAACGAGCAGGCGGCGGAGAGCGGGGACGCCGACGCGTGGACCGCGCAGCGCGTGCAGCTCTGCTTGTACGCGGCGGCGCACGGCAGCAGCTCGCAGGCGCCGAAGGCGAAGGCGAAGGCGAAGGCGCCGGCCAAGAAGCGGACGTCCACAGGCTCCAGCGGAGCGGACGGCAGCAAGAAGAACGAAGCGGACGAGGGGCCCGCGATGACGACTCGCAAGCGCCGCCGCGTCGGCACGCAGTAGCTCACGCTCACAGGCGGTCTCTAAGCGTTCGTGTCGACGGGTTCTCTCACGCGCGCGCCTCCTTCCTCTCTAGATGATGCCGAGGACGCGCAGGCGGCTGTCGTACTCGTTCCGGCCGATGTAGCTCCCGATGAGCGAGCGCTCGCCGCCGTTGAACGCGTGGCGGCCGTGCAGCACGCGCTGGTTGTCCACCACGATCATCTCGCCCACGCGCAGCTTGAGCGTGGCCTCGAGCGACTCGTCGCGCATGACGCGCATGAGCGCGCGGTGGTGGCGGTAGAACTTCTCGACCTCGGCGAACGGCAGGTGTGTGAGCGGCGCGCGGTCGTAGTCGTTGTGGCGGACCTGCACGACGTTGCCGGCGTGGTCGACCTTGATGATCGGCTCCATGGCCGCGAGGTGCGCGTCATCGTCGAAGTGGTGGTAGTTGACGGGCGTGGTCGAGAGGAAGCGGTAGGCCTCCGGGTCCTGCGCGCGCAAGCGCTCGGCGACGGCGAACGCGTCGATGTAGCGGCTCTCGCCGCCCTCGCCCGCCTGCGCGACGCAGTTGAAGATCTGGAGCCCCGGCGGGTCGCGCATGTACGTGCCGTCCGTGTGGTGCAGCAGCTCGAGGTTCGTCGACGCCGTGTCGTTGTACTCCTGCTCCGCGGTCTGCGGGTTCGTGGTCCACATCTCGCCGTAGATCGTGCGCAGCACGAAGCCGATCTTGCGCGAGAAGCGCTCGGTCTCGTCCATCAACGACGGCGTCCCCGTGACCATCACGAGCCCGAACTTGTACAGGTCCGTCATGAGAGGCTTGAGGTCCGCCATCGTCGCCGCGAAGTCGTGCGTCGGGAGCGCGAGCGACCGGTCCCAGAGCGTGCGCGTCGCGAGCGTCTGCTGGTGCAGGTTGGACGGGTACGGCCCGAGGTCGCGCGAGTACGCGTTCTCGCGCAGCCACTGCGGGTCGAAGCTGCTCGTTCGGCACGGCGTTCCTTTCTGGCATGGAGCCCCATGTGCATCAGCAGGCGGGTCGAGAGCCTCATAGACAAACGCACCACGCACGCACTACGCACCACGCTGTCGTCCCACGCGATGGCCACGCCGCCGGCCGCGCTCACCTCGAGCTTGCTGAACGTCGGCGCAAGCGCGATCGACGCCGTGTCGATCTGGCGCTGCTTGGTCTCCGGGTGCAGGCACTCGGGGCACGTGCAGTGGTCGCGCAGCCAGAGCGTGTGGAACTTGGCGGAGAAGCCGTCCTGCCACGTCACGGCCACCGCCTTCTCGTCCGCGAGCTCCTGCACGCGCGCGACGGCTGCGTTGCTGCCTTGGCGGCCAGTGGCGAGCGAGCGCGCGGCGTTCGAGCGGCCGGCGCCGGCGCGCAGCAGCGAGCGGAGCGGGTGGGCGAGGCGCATCGGGCAGCTGTCGGAGGTCGAATGGGTGATTGGGAGGCCTGCGCTCTCGGCGGCGCGTTGCTTTGTGAGCGGAAAGGGGTCGATCGTGGCTCGGCGAGATTATGAGTCTGCACGCGCGCGTCACGCCATCTGCACACTTCAAGCGGATAAGATTGCGAGTCTCGAAGGTGGTCGAGTGGTCGAGTGATCGAGTGGTCGAGTGGCTGGTGGCGGAAGTGCGCTGGTGCGTGACGCTTGCTTCTGTCTGAACTGCCAGAGTTCACCACTCCAGTCGACGACATCCATTGGAGGACTGCCACGTTCGATGTTCGCGTCTCCTCGGGCGGGCGGGCAACCTTGTCCATTTTGCTTACGAACGCGTGTCAGTTTCTGAAACGGTCACTGTACCATATATTTGGTACAATGTGTGCCGCTTGGTGTGACCCACACCACGAGTTCTGCAGTACCCGGTTAACCGGTGTTCGCAGAAAGCTACGTGTCGTGTTTGGACACGACACGTGGCTTCCGCTGCGATCGCACTCGCTTTCAGTATGAAGCGGACCTGCGTCATCGCCCTGCCTTTCGACCTTGAGACAACGCGCCACTCACTATCTGCGGAAAAGAGAGCTGAAACCAGCATTTCCGCGCTTTGTATCGCGAAATCAGCGCAACACGTAAGATGTCGTGGACGTCTGTATCAACAGCGCGATCCACGAAGCAGTGAGCCCCTGGAGAGCTCTTGAGCTCTCAGAGCGCTCCAGAGAGCTCAAGCGGCATCGAGTCATTCGCATTTCGGCCGGCTCCCGCGCAGACAGAACCCCCCAAGATGCTTGCGAAGCGCTTCCTGACGAAGGCGCTGGCGCTCTTCGCCGCCGTGGCGCTCGTGTCCGGCGCTGCCACGTTCGAGGAGGAGGAGGACGTGCTCGTGCTCACGGACGACAACTTCGACGAGGCCGTGGCGACCCACGACACGCTGCTCGTGGAGTTCTACGCGCCGTGGTGCGGCCACTGCAAGAGCCTCGCGCCCGAGTACGCCAAGGCGGCCAAGGCGCTGCTCGAGAACGACCCGCCCATCCGCATCGCCAAGGTGGACGCCACGGCGCAGACCAAGGCGGGCGAGCGCTTCGGCGTCCAGGGCTTCCCGACGCTCAAGTTCTTCAAGGGCGACGTGGGCTCGCCGAAGGAGTACGACGGCGGCCGCACGGCGGCCGAGATCCAGCGCTGGGTGGTCAAGAAGTCTGGCCCGGCGGTCAAGATCGTGAGCTCGGCGGCCGACCTCGACGAGATCAAGGAGGCCAACGACGTGGTCGTGTTCGCGGTCGTGGACGAGGTCGAGGGCGACGCGCGCTCGGTGCTCGAGAAGATCGCGGACGCCACGGACCTCGCGGTCGTGGTCGCGTCGACGAGCAAGACGGTGTCGGCGGACGCGGCGGACGTGAACAAGGTCGTGCTGTACAAGAAGTTCGACGAGGGCAAGAACGTGTACGAGGGCGAGTTCACGCACGAGGGCATCACGGCGTTCATCAACGAGAACGCCAAGCCGCTCGTGATGACGTTCTCGCAGGAGAAGGCGCCGCAGATCTTCGGTGGCGGCATCTCGGAGCACGCGCTCGTGTTCGCGGACATGACGAAGGACTACATCCCGGCGCTCGAGAAGGCGCTCAAGGTCAGCGCGGTGGCGCACAAGGGCAAGCTGCTGCACATATTCATCCCGCGCGCGGAGGAGCGCCTGGTCGAGTACTTTGACGTGAAGCTGGAGGACCTGCCGGCGGTCGTTCTGGTCAACATGGGCGCGGGCATGAAGAAGTACCACTACGATGTCAAGGGCGACGCGCTCCTGGCCAAGCTCGAGACGACGTTCGGCGACGAGCTCTTGGCGTTCGAGAAGAGCTACATCGCCGGCGAGGTGAAGCCGACGCTCAAGTCGGCCGTGCCGACGGACGACAGCGACGAGGCCGTCAAGGTGATCGTGGGCAAGCAGTTCAACGAGCGCGTGATCGACAACGAGCAGGACGTGCTCGTGGAGTTCTACGCGCCGTGGTGCGGCCACTGCAAGGCGCTGGCGCCCAAGTACGAGGAGCTCGCGGAGGCGTTCGCGGACGTCAAGTCGATCGTGATCGCCAAGATGGACGCGACGGAGAACGAGATCGACCACCCGGGCGTGGACGTCAAGGGCTTCCCGACGATCCTCTTCTTCCCGGCCAAGGACAAGCAGAACCCGATCACGTACGACGGCGCGCGCGACGTCGAGGGCTTCACCGAGTTCCTCAAGAAGAACGCGCAGAAGTTCGACCTCGACGGCGAGCAGCACGGCGTGGCCCACGAGGAGCTGTAAGCGCCGCCTCTCGCTCTCCTAGCAGCCTCCAGTGAGTGAGCGAGTGTGTGTGACTGTGTGTGTGTGTGTGGTGAAGCTCGACGAGTAGGCACCCGCATCCTCCAATTTGACACGCGTTCATTCATTTCTTTTGTGTCACCTCACTCGCTCACTCGTCCGAGACTTCCATCTGTCCGCCTGCAGCGAGGTGCTCGTTTGCTTCAATGATCGTCAAGTCGCACCTCGCCACACACACACGAGTTCCCTGCAGTAGCGACATCGTGCGGCTGTGAGCTCCCAGGAGCCGGCGCTTCGGTCATCGTGAGCTCGAACGACATCGAGCCAACCTGTCTCCTCTCGATGTACGGAGTGGGTGCTGCGACCTCCAGCGGCTCCAACTCGCGCCAGCCAACGACCAAGTCTCTCCGCCCAGGCAGCATCCGCAGGTGTGCCGACATGATCGAGAGCATCGAAGTTCGCTCACTCTCGAACTTCGTGCAGCTGTGGCGGTGGAGAGCCAGCACTTGGTCGTAGTTGCTGCGCAGGGTGGTGTGCGCGTATCGCTCAGCTGACAATTGATCTCTGCGTCTGGCGAGTCTGGCGCGCAGCTTCGTCTCCTTCGCGCGTCTTGCATCGCGATCGCCGCCGAGCGCGATCTCGCAGAGCAGTTGCTTCTCGCGCTCGGCGGCGATCGCGAGCTTGCCCTTCAGGTTGTTCAGGTTGCTCCCGCGATCTTCGCCCGTGTGTCGTCGAGCATGATGGTGCGCTTGCGTCCTTGCGTCCTTGCGTCCTTGCGTCCTTGCGTCTTTGCCTGTGAAATCGCGAATGATCCGGGAAGAGACTTCGGGAGCTTGTTCAGCTGATATAAAACTGAGGTTGTTTTGGCGGTAAAAGTGAGTTTTGGATTACGGTCTCGACAAAATCGCGGGAATAGCAATTATTGCTGTTGACATGCAGGGAACTCGTGTGTGTGTGGCGAGGTGCGACTTGACGATCATTGAAGCAAACGAGCACCTCGCTGCAGGCGGACAGATGGAAGTCTCGGACGAGTGAGCAATTGAGTGAGACGGCACATAAGAAGAGCACCGTTTCCTGCGTTGTTCCATCGGTGGTCGCGAGGTCATCTCGAGGTGGTAGACCGAGGTCGCCGTGATCTCGACACCGACGCCGAGTGATCCCGTCCCCGCCCGCCGTCCTGGAAGATCAACAGCTGGAACGCGCGGTGCCATCAGCTGCAGCCGTAGCTGCATGGCTCAGACGCGGTCTCTTGGAGTGCGAACGTCGCGAGGAACGAGTAAAACACCACGCCATTGGACACGAAGGGCACGACGGTGTCATCAGTTCGGCAAACTGGAACAGGAACTGTGTCTGCTTCGGTACATCGCATGGAACGTCTCGCGGTGCTTGGCTATCGTCTCGTGCGTGACCACACTTGTGGCGTTGCTGTGAAGCGTGCACCCGAAAGTGTTCCGCTTCCTCTCGACCACGTCACTTCGGGGTGATGATACTAGGCTACTTTTTGAGTCAACGAGCCTGCCGATTTTACCTATTTTCAGGGGCAGAAGGCGGCTCTGGACATTCTTTTTTGGTTTTACGAGTTTGACGTGAAATTGTATGCTGGTTTTACCGAGATTGCCACTTGAGCCAATCCCTGTTTGAACGCGGCTTTACGAGTTGACTAGGCTATTGTATGAAGTTTTACCACCCGGGTCCGAGAGGGAGGGACCTCTCCAATGCTGCTAAACCCTCTCTAAATCCTTGAGCTGCTATCCGTAGTATCCGTAGTATACACATTGATACGGTTACATGTTACGCCATCGTTTATTTTACATTTTGTGCAATTTTGATGGATAAAGTCCGATTCGTACTTTATCGATTGCTGCCGGTACATAAGGCGTCCTTCGCTCGCCGTTCGCTCAAAACGCAAGCCCCCTCCTCCCAGCGCCAGCAGCTCCTCCGCCGCCGCCGCCGCCGCCGCTTCCGCCACGATGCTCGCCACCCAGCGCTCGCTCCTGCGCGCCGCCACGCGCGCCACGCCGCGCTCCACGATCACGAGCGTGCGCCACTTCCGCCAGAGTGCGTCCTGCACTATACCTGTTATTAACGAACGGAGCGGAATTCCGGTGGTCCCTTGTGACGGAAGAGGAACCTGCGCGCGCTGACCGTCGCGCTTCGCCTGCGCTCTTCCCGGAACAGGCGCGCCGACCAAGCTCACGGAGAACAAGCCGGTGAGCGGCCTCGCGGGCGTGCTCGAAGGTGCGTTCTCGTGCTCGATGGCTGGGGGATCGACTGAGCGCGAGGCGTTCTGACTGCCTGTGCCGCCCGCAGCCGACAACGCGACGTTCTCGGTGAAGGCGTTCCACTACTCGAGCGTGGCGCTGATGGCGCTGACGCCCGTGGCGTTCGTGCTGAGCCCGTCGCCCGTGGCGATCCCGGTGGACTTTGCGCTCGGCGTGCTCTTCCCAGTGCACGCGCACATCGGCATGAACGTCGTCATCTCGGACTACGTGCCCAAGAGCTCGCAGACGCTCGCGCGCCTCGCGTGGCTCGGCGTCACGGGCGTCATGCTGCTCGGCTTCCTGCGCGTGAACGTCGAGGGCGCCGGCATCACGGAGACCATCAAGACAGTCTGGCGAGAGTCCCCGACCAAGAAGCACGAGTGAGCCAAGCCGCCCGCCACTTCGGTCTCTGTCGGCCGTACGTCGAAAGGCGCGCGCCTGCCATTCGCTACCAATACACACGCACACTCGGAACTCCCTGAGCTTGCAGTCGTCTACTTGCTACTCGCTCAGAGGAGGCGGCAGCAGCACCGTCGCGACGCCCTCGACGACCACGGCGCCGCCCGCGACCTTCTCGCACACGGTCTCGCAGTCCACGAAGCGCTTGCGCAGCCGCACGACGCGGATGCGCGCGCGCACTTGTTCGCCCACGAGCAGCGGCGCGCGCCAGCGCAGCTGCTGGGACACGTACACGGCGCCCGGGATCGAGCGGCCGAAGATCGTCGCGAAGAGCCCGGCGCTCAGCATGCCCTGCACGACGGGGGCGGCGGCGCCGGCGAACGCCGCGTCCGTGTGGATCGGGTTCGAGTCGCCCGTGAGCGCCGCGAAGCGCGTCGTATCCGCCAGCGAGAAGGCGTGCGTCACGTGCGCGTCGACGCCGACCGCCGGAAGCTCTCCGCGCGGCAGCTGCCCGCGTGCCCGCGTGTGATGCGTGAGGAGGAGGAGCGTTTGACACATACGAGAGTGCAGGTCGACTCGCGCACCTGCGTGAGCGCGCCGTGGACCTGGAACAGCGGCGGCAGCGCGCTGCGCGTCGCGAACGCGCGGACAGCCACACGTCGCATGTCGACTTGGAGCTCTTGAGTGATGCTCCGATTACTGGCCCCCTTTAACGTTCGTCACCGATGAGACGAACAGTCGCGCTGCTCCGCTCGTGATGGCGACGACGCGCTTGCTGCTGCTGCTGCTCGCGCTGCTCGGGCGCTGGGCGGCGCAGGCGGCCGACCCACCGCCGGAGCACAGCGGCGTGCTGCTGCTCTCGCACGGCAGCTTCGCGGCGGCGGCGCGCGCCTTCCAGCCGCTCTTCGTGCTCGTGGACGCGCCCGCGCGCAAAGGCGCGCTCGAGCTCTTCCGCGCCTTCGCGGACGCGGCGGTGGCGCTGCGCGCGTCCCAGCGCGAGCGCGCGCCGCGCATGCGCTTCGCCTTCCTGGATGTGCTGGCGGCTTCGGACGTGCCCGACCGCCTCGGCGTCAAGGGGCTGCCGGGGCTCGTGCGCCTGCGGTGCTCGCCCAAGGTCGGGAACCTCGTCGCGACCGCCGCTGGCGCCAACACGACGACGACGGCCACCACGATCACCACGAGCTCCGCCGGCTGCTCGCTCGACGACGCCGAGGTCGAGAGCTACGCGGGCGGGCGCTCGAGCGCCGAGTTCCAGCGCTTCATGCTCGACCAGCCGCAGCGCGAGGTGCTCGTGCTGCACGACCGGCCGGCGCTCGCGGCGCTCGTGGCCGCGCAGCCGCTCGTGGTGCTCGTCGTAGTCGACGGCCGGGACTCGCAGCCGTTCTTCGACGCCATCGCGCTGGCGCAGGCCGACGCCGGCGCCAGCGCCTTCGCCGTGACCGCCAACCGCGCGCTGCTCGAGAGCGACGCCGAGCGCGCGCAGATCCCGGCGCTCGTAGTCTTCCGCGACTTCGGCACCGCGCGGCTCGTGTACAACGGGCTCTGGCGCAAGAGCGCGATCCTGCGCTTCGTCGCGACCAGCAAGTACGGCGCCGTGTCCACGTACTCGGCGCGCTTCCCGAGCTTTCTCTACGACGCGGCGGCCGCGGCGCACGTGCTGCTCTTCTCGGACGAGCGGCTCGCGGGCCACGCGGAGCTGCTCACGCAGCTGCAGGAGCTGGCGCTGCCGTACGCGAGTTCGCTGCTCAGCAGCGCGCCTGTGCGCTTCGTGTACGTGCCGGCGAGCGAGTCGCTCTCACTGCGCAGCTCGCTCTTCGTGCGCACGCGTCACCTGCCGGCGCTGTTAGTGATCACGGACATCGGCGCGCCGGCGACGCGCTTCCCAGCGTTCGGCCGCGAGCTGCTCGCCGCCGCCGCGTCGCTGACGTTCCGGGACGCGTTCGGCGCACTGCTCGCCGCGCGCTTCCCGCTGGTCTTCGCGACCGCGGCGCTCGACGAGAGTGAGAGTGAGGAGGATGGCGGTAGCGCGTTCGAAGACGTGCTCGCGGCGATCGGCGCGCCGCTCGGCAGCCAGCGCGAGCTGCGCAGCGAGAGCGACGGCAGCACGCTGTCGCCGTGGGAGCTGCAGAGGCGGCAGCGGTCGCCCCTCGTGCGCACCACCGACAGCGCGCAGTGGGTCCTCGAGCAGCGGCAGCGCGGCCGCCGGGACGTTGTCGTGAGCTTCTGGTCGCCGCGCTGCTTCGGCTGCCGCGCGTTCGCCGACGTGTTCGAGCAGGTGGCGCGCGACGTCGGCGGCGACGGTCGCGACGTGCTCTTCGTCGCCGTTAACGTGGACGAAGTGGACGTCGCGCCGCTGGCGCTCGCGCTCGCGCAGCTGCCGAGCGTCGTCGCGTTCCCGCGGGCCGCCGCGTCGTCCGTGGTCTTCGCGTCGCGCAGCTTCACACGAGCTGCCGTGCGAGCATTCGTGGTGGAGGTGATCAGCAGCGCATGAAGTGGACAAGTGGACGAGTGTACAAGTGTACAAGTGTACAAGTGTACAAGCGGACGAGTGGACGAGTGGACGAGTGGATAGGTGGACAAGTGGATGAAGGAGCGTGGGAGTGGATGATGGTGGACGCTTAGGACGAACTACAGCGCGACGGGCAGCAGCGCCGTCTTCCACTCCTCCTCGACGAGCAGGTCGTTGATGAGCTGCACGCAGAGCGCCGAGTTGCTCTCGTGCGAGTTGAGCACGAAGTCCGTGAGCGCGCCGATCTGGTCGTCCTGCGCGTCCTCCGCGTCCTCCGGGAAGAGCGGCCGGATGTGCACGCACGCGCGGATCACCGACGCGCCGCGCGGGTTGCTCGCCGACCGCTGCGCCACGATCCACGCCACGTCGTCGAGCCGGAGCCCGCGCACCTTGGCGTCGCCGAGCTTGATTGGGTCCACGAGCGACGTCGAGACGACCACGACGCGGTCGCCGTCGACGAACTTGCGCATCGTGTGCTTGCCGCGCATGTCGAAGTCCTTGCCGCTCTCGCTCGCGCGCACGCCGAAGGACCGCGAGACCTCCGTCTCCGTCTGCTTGGCCACCTGTTCAGGCGTCGACGCAGTCAGCACATGCGTGAGCTCCTGTGTCGTCCGACCTGCCGTCACGCGTTGTCACACGTCACAGGCACGCACCTCCTCGAAGTAGCAGTGCTTCTTGATCGACACGTCCGACATGAAGCGCCAGAGCGCATTGCCCGTGATCTCGAGGTCGAACGGCACGCTCGACTGCGCCATGAACTCCATGAGCACGCCGTGCTCGTCCGGGAAGTCCTTGACGCGGAAGTCGTGCTGCGTCTCCTCCGACGTGAAGAAGCCCGTGGCCGCCAGCACGTCCGCCGCGCGCGGGAACGCCTCCACGACCGCGCGCGCCTGCCGCGCGAACACCTCGGCGTCCGTCTCCTCCGCGTACGCGATCGCGCGCGGCGGCGGCTGCAGCTGGAGCGCCAGCGGCTCGGCGTCCGGGTGCAGCACCTCCATGTTCGGCCGCTTCTTGAGGATCTTCTCGAGGCTCGTCGCGAGCTTGATCTGGCTCTCGAGCATCGTCTTGAGCTTCTTGTTCTGCTGCTCGGCTCTCAGCCGCTCCTTGTACTGCCGCTCCGCCACGTT